>VZSV01000366.1:135752-163042 GCA_013398735.1 Nothocercus julius | reverse complement strand
CCAAATATGGCCAAAATGCCCAAATATAGTCATTTGGACCATATATGGCAAAAATGCCCAAATATGGACATTTTGACCAAATATGGCAAAAATGCCCAAATATGGCCAAAATGCCCAAATATGGTCATTTTGACCATATATGGTAAAAATGCCCAAATATGGTCAATATGCCCAAATATGGTCAAAATGCCCAAATATGGCCAATATGCCCAAATATGCTCATTTTGACCATATATGGTCAAAATGCCCAAATATGGTCAATATGCCCAAATATGGTCATTTTGACCATATATGGTAAAAATGCCCAAATATGGTCAATATGCCCAAATATGGTCAAAATGCCCAAATATGGTCATTTTGACCATACATGGTCAATATGCCCAAATATGGTCAAAATGCCCAAATATGGCCAATATGCCCAAATATGGTCATTTTGACCATATATGGTCAAAATGCCCAAATATGGTCAATATGCCCAAATATGGTCAATATGACCAAATATGGTCATTTTGACCATATATGGACAATATGCCCAAATATGGTCATTTTGACCATATATGGTCAAAATGCCCAAATATGGTCAAAATGCCCAAATATGGTCAAAATGCCCAAATATGGTCAATATGCCCAAATATGGTCATTTTGACCATATATGGTCAAAATGCCCAAATATGGTCAAAATGCCCAAATATGGTCAATATGCCCAAATATGGTCATTTTGACCATATATGGCAAAAATGCCCAAATATGGTCATTTTGACCATACATGGTCATTTTGACCATATATGGTCAAAATGCCCAAATATGGTCATCTTGACCATATATGGCAAAAATGCCCAAATATGGTCAAAAAGTCCAAATATGGTCATTTTGACCATATATGGTTAAAGATGCCCAAATATGGTCAATATGGTCAATATTGACCAAATATGGTCAATATTTTGACCATATATGGCAAAAATGCCCAAATATGGTCAATGTGCCCAAATATGGTCAAAAAGCCCTGATATGGTCATTTTGACCATATATGGTCAATATGCCCAAATATGGTCAAAAAGCCCAAATATGGTCTGAATGCCCAAATATGGTCATCTTGACCATATATGGCGATAATGCCCAAATATGGTCATTTTTACCATATATGTTAAAAAGCCCAACTATGGTTAAAATGCCCCAATATGGTCAAAATGACCAAATATGGCCACCCAGTAGGGTTGGGGATGTCCAAATATGGTCATTTTTGCCATATATGGTAAAAATGCCCCAATATGGTCAAAATGGCTCCGAACGACCATATTGGGGTATTTTTACCATACTTGGTAAAAATATTGTTAATCCGGGCCCCCAGATAACCATATTGGAGCATTTTAACCATATATTGTCAAAATGCCTAAATATAGCAATTCTCCCCCCCGACTATATTTGGGCATTTTGACCAAATATGGGCTTTTTTTTTTTTGGACCATATATGGGCATTTTGGTACCGGAATATTTGCTATTTGCCTTTCACTCGAAGAAAATTTTCCTAACTTTGTACATTGTTTTCTGCCATTCTATTACCTAAGGAAACTTTTTGTTTTAAGTTATTAGCCGAAGTTCACTTCTAAGTATCTTTTTAAAACAGAATTATTGCCCAATGCTTTGTGATAGGGGCTGCATCCTCAGGGTGCAATTACAGCAATTATTTGGATTGATTGTCTCATCAGTAGCCTTTGCCTCATCTTCTGCAACTGCCATTCTTCATCAGTTGATGGGCAAAGCAGTGTGTTGTTTCCAATCAATCATCTGCTTCTGAAAAAGAGGGAAGCCCCACTATATAGGACAACCTGTCCCCCTGTATGTATGGCCGCCTGTAGTTAGCCTGCCTCTGCCAGACAGTGTGGCCAGACGCAGAGCAAGCAGCAGGTCACCGCTATTTTGGTCTGTCAGGATGAGCCTTACAAACTCCTGCATTTCTCTTTCGCCTTTCAAGAGAAGCAGAAAAATCCTTTTGGTATGCAAAGTACAGAAAAAAAAATGCCTGAAATTCACACATAGGGGAGCGCTCACTTACATAAATGCTGTTAATGTCTTAATTCAGAGCAAGTCCCAGTCTTGGAAGCGGGATTGGCCACCCACGTGAGGAGCAAGCTGCACGTGTTGCAGGCCTAGGGCTGTAGAAATGGGAAACAGCCGTGCAAGGAAGCAGGCTTGGTGGGAAAGCTTGTTGCTGGGAGGTGAAGGTGGGTGGCATGCCAGAGGTACCTTGCCAAAAAAGGGACAGGAGAAAGGGGAACAAAGAAAAGAAATAGGAAAAGCAGCCCCAAGTGCTTTTCTTGTGATTCCAGCTCTAAGCAGTCCAGTTTTCGACCTACCCCAAGAAAAGAAATTGCCACGTGATGCTGTCCAAACCTTCGTTCAGCCTCTGTTTCTCAGAAACGCTGCAACCCCTCTAACTGTTTCCTGTATGACCAGAGAGCTGTCTCAGAACTGGCGGTGGCCAGCTGGGGCACAGGCTATACTTACATTAACCGCCCTAACGACCAGGCTTACACTGAATTGCGCGCTCAGGCCTTATGAGCTTTCATTAACCCTCACCTCCACGAGAAAAGCAAAAGTGAAAGCCACCGGGTAGTCCAGCTGCCGCTGGGAGCTGCGTCTCGCGCGCAGGAATCCAGCGTTAGCCCAACTGCCGCCTCATTACGAACTACTTTGTCGTGCTGTTAATCTGTGCATAGTTTATGGGCTGTTTTTTCCTTAAGGCTTGTTGCGTTTCACTGCTGCAGGTGAGTGTTCCCTCTGTGTCTCTCTGCCACTATGTGGCACCTGGGGCTTTTCCGTACTATTTCAACAGGACCCAAGTGCTGGAGCAATTTGGAGGCAGGCTCTACCTGCAAGGCTACCTCTACCTGCAGGCACTCAGGGAGGTTGTGGGATGTCCATCCTTGGAGATATTCAGACCTCAGCTGGATACAGGCGTGAGCCACCTGATCTGATTGGACCTGCTTGGAGCAGGGATTTGGACCAGGGACCCCTGAAGGTCCTTTCAGACTCAGCTTGTTCTGTGGTTCCTCCCTCCTGCAGAGCCACAGTGCTCCCCTTTCCCCCTCCTTGCTTCCACTGGCCCTCGGCCATGACCGTGTTCATGGGAGAACCCGCTCGTCCCAGGCACTTAGTCTGTAGGTGACTGCACCGCTCCAGGGCTGTTATGATCCCCACGACGGCTGACAGCTGGATCAGCACACCAGGAACAGGAGGGGACCTGCAAGGATTCAGAGCCAGGACCAAATATTTACCCTGCGCACAGCATGGCCCAGGCAATTAAGGTCACTGAGCCGAAAGCAGAGTGGTGAGAGAAGCTGTTTGCTTTTCAAACCGGACTGGCAAGCACATATTAAATTACCTGCATGCCAGATAATATTTAGCAATAAATCTTACTAACGGTGCTCTGCGGTAATGCAGATGTGAAGGAAGGGAAATAAAAGGAAACAAAATGAGGAGGGGACGAGCTTAGCATGATAAAGAAGAATTGAGGTGCACCCTGGCTGATAGCTCAGGAAGCGGGTTGCAGCCGGAGGTTTTATAGGAAGGGCTTCAGCTCTGCGAGGAAATCAGCTGGAACAGCTCTTGCAGGATAGCTCTCCAAGTGAGAGCTCTTGTTACAGAATACCAATGATTTGAATCCAAAATAAAGTGGCTCCAAGTAGCTATTTGAGGTGCTTTTCCTGCACTAGGGCAGGAGCGGGGCAGTGGAGGGAGCAGAATATAAACTAACACCTGCCTTATGCAAGAGGAGCCACCTCCAAGATTTGGAGCCGGATATTCATGCTCTATTTCCTTTGTGTCAGAATAGCCGGCTTCGCTTTGCATTTGTTGCTCTGTTTTCTTTGTTGCCCTTCCTCCCACGTGAGGACAGACTGCAGTAGGTGTAAAATAACCCTCAGAGGTGTGGGTTTGGAGAGGGGAGGGGGGCGGCGGCAGTGCTTTGTTTGCTTGCAAAAGCTGCAAGAACAAGTCCAGACTGACTGACCCACTTGGAAAGTGCACCCAGCAAGGCTCCGGAGGGAAGGGCTGTTGGTGAGGAGAGAGAAAGCCTCAGTTTGCAGAGGGCTGCCTGCGCTGCAAGCTGTCCGTGCTGGAGCTGGGGCTCTCCCAGGAATGGCCTTGTGCCGATGCTTTGCGCTACTGCTGCTGGTAGCCAGAAGCAATTAACGGGTAAATGGAGTGAGGACAAAAGGCGAGCATGGAATGTAGCTTGGCAGGAGGGAGCCCCCAGCCCCTCCGTGCCGCAGCCTGGAGGACTTGGATCCGGTACGTGGGCCGCGCAGCAGCCCCCACCATTGCGCTTTGGCATTTCACCCCAATACATCCATGGAGCGGCGCAGCATCAGCACCCCGTCCCACGGGTGGCCCAGACGATACCAGAACAGCCGGGCGGCAGCCACCAGCCATGCCTCGCTCTGCTGCAGCCCCGTTTGTCAGCAGGCTCCAACCTTTGTCACTAAACTTGGCCGCGGGTTCAACCCAGAGCTTTCCTACGTGGGCACGGGCACCATTCCATGCGCCGAACCGTCTCGCTGCCAGGAGCCAGCAGGTCCTGGCAGGGCCCGGGACGAGGCTGCTTGCTGAGCAAGTCGCTTCCCAGCAGCCAGACACTGTGGTGGCCTCCAACAATCTCTCCTCCCCAAAAAATCAGCTTCCTTACGCGCCTGTGTGCTCCCCGGGAGCAGGCTGGCGACGTGTGAAATCGTGCCTTGGGCAGGCTGTTTTCCGAGCAGTGTGGGAGCACATCTTGCAGAAAACAAGGCAGCACCCTGAGCCACGTTTCCAGCTCCCTGTGAATCGCTCCCCAGCAAAGCAGATCCCGCAGGCTTGAGCAGAGACATGGGCAGCCTGAAAGCCTCCCATCCCATCCCATCCCATCCCATCCCATCCCGTGCCTCCCTCCTCTCCCCGGCGTGGTTGAGGACCACGTTCATTTGCTGCCAAGAAGAGCAAATTCAAGCCGTTGCTTCACCTCTTCTCATCTGAATGGGGAAGGAAGGGCCACAGAAATCTGCTGTCTCTTGTGACCAGTTGACTGCTTGTAAGCGGGATAAACAGGTTATCACCACAACATCACCACATTTATCACCATCCCACTTTCCAGCAACTGTGTTCTGAAGGCCTGTTAGAAAAGTGGGGGCCCTGTGCTGTTTGCATTCAGCCTGTGTTTCCCATTTCAGCTGGCTCCGGCGGAGAGTTTGGGTCTTTCCCTCCGTGCAGTGCAAAGATCTCAAAAGCTTCTTCCCAGCTCCTGCATGGACTGTGCAGGAGAACTGCCAGGCTGCATCCATTCGTGCCAGCAGCGTGCTTGGGTACGGCAGCCAGGAGACTTGAAACAAGCCTACGCGGTGTCTAGATCCACGCTGGCCATCTGTTTCCTGCAGGACAGGGTATCTGTCCAGGATGCTGGAAAACAGAGCTCCGTCAGTCCCTTTGACTCTGCTTATCAGCCAGTTGCAAGGGTTTGGGGCAGGAGGCAAGCCTGACACGAACATCTGGGAGCTGCACCCTGCTCTGCTGTTTGCGTCTGGATCACGCACGAGGCCGGACAGAGCCTATTTGACTGTACAGCTTAGAAAATCAGCACATCGTCATGCAAAGCCCGCTCCTTGCTCGTGCAGATGGTGAAGGTGATCCCCGTCTTCTCTGTGGGCCTGGGGCAGCCTGTTGAGTGGCTCAGCCCTGCTTGCGTTCGGGTATAGGCAGGCCCTGCTTACATTGGGATATAGGTCCTGCACTGCTCCTACCTGCTCTGCCTTGGCCTTGCAGGTGCGGGTGGCTCGGGGGGTGGCGAGGGACAGTCCTTGGTGGGCTCCTTGGTGGGGAGGCTGCTCTTCAATCCAGCTGCGACAGCGTGGCAGCTGCGGCACAATAAGTGGCAAGGCCACCTGGTCCTCCTGCGGGAACCTTGCTGGCGTGGAGCCGTTGTGCCGGTGCACGCCGAGCCGATCTTTATTGCTCAGCATCAGCACACAGATAAATCTCCAGGGCCTCTGTCCTGCCTGCTCTCCGGGATGGAGGCAGCTGCGGGTGACGGGGGCCAAGGGCCTCGCTCCATGCTGCCTGTTCCGCAAGGACATCGCTCCTCCGTGAGATCCCACGGGGGAATGTGCCATGGGCCAACATGCCCTTCTCTGCCCTTCGTGCAGCCTACTGCTCCCCCTGACAAGGGAGCCAAGCGACCAGGAATTTCTTCCATGGTTAAGATTTTCCAACCTTGAGGGCTTGGAAAGGCTTTTTTATTTCTTTTTTTTTTTTTTTCTTTTTTTCTTTTTTGGGTTTTAAATTGTGTTGTTGATGTGTTTATCCTAGTTTTGTCAAGCCTCAGGGCTTGATATGCAAGTGGAAACAGCTTCAGTTGCTTTCAAGCTTGCAAGGGCTGCTCTAGGCAGGCATCTTCAGCAAAACAGATCTGACTTCCAAATTAGAGTAATTAAACCACATGAAGTCTTTGCAGGGAAGAGCCCTTGGATGGATGGTGCACCCAGCTCCAGGTAATTTTCCAAGATGAGATAATTTGCCACTATTCCCCCAAACTTCTCCCTCCTTTCCGTTTGCCTGGAGGTACTAACATGTGTCTGGGAATTCCTGTGTTGTAGTGACATGCTTTAACTTCACTCTTTGGTTTGTGACTTGTTTCTGTGCCTGCGTGGTCTCGATTAGAAATGCTGGTGCTGGTGTTAGGTAGGAAGTTGCACCAGATGAGAGCAAATACACAGCTCTAGTGCTTCATCCTTTATTTTGAAAGGATGATGCCATCTCTTACCTTTGTCACTGTTACCTTCCCCCCAGCAAATTGCAGCTCTTACCGTATGTTGCAGAGGCCTTTGCTTTAGATATAGTGCCATATATTGGCATCTCAGCTCAGCAGGAGCTCTGATGAGACTTATCAGTCCTCTGCACAGTTCAGGTTTTGGCCAAATTGGCTGGGGTAGTACCTTGGGGAGGGACTGTATGTAAAAGCTGAAAGCTCAGTGTCTGCTGGGAGTTAGCCATCAAAGTGGGCTCTCGCTCCTAGATCTGCCACTACCTTCTTGTAAGGCTTGGAATTGATATCTTGGAACAGAAGCAGCTGTGTCAGAGAGGGGCTATTGGCAGCAGCAGGTCAGATCCCCTGCTAGGAGGAACTGACACTGTTGCGTTGCTTTCCACATGCTGCAGCCTGGATTCTCTGGCCTCAGAAACCAAATGACCAAAAACCTCTGTGATTCTCCTGCACATAGTCCATCTCCAGGAGCCAGGAGCAGGACTGGTGAGTGTCTCAGCTGTGATGATGGAGCTGAAGGAGTACGCTTCCCCTCAATGCACAAGGACCGAGCCAAGCCCCACATCGCTGGGAGCTCTTGAGGAGCCTCCAAGCACCTGTGAGGAGCAGCTGTGAGGGAGTGGGAGAGGCAATGAAAGCAGTGCCTGGTTCCTACTCAAGACCTATGTGTTTTCTGGCATCTCAAGATCACTTTAGAGCCACCATTGCTCCCTGCATCTGAAAGGAGAGGAGCAATTCACCATGAGCTGCTTGCAGCGGAGGGCAAACAGGGCCAAAAATAGTCTGGCCCATGGTTGCCTTGGCTTTGGAGCCTTGGCTCTGCTGGAGGACCCTCACTTGGCACTACAGATTGGCATTGCAGAGTGGAGAACAGATGCAGACCAGAAGGTCTTCAGCAAGCTGTCTTCTTTCTTCCCCAGATCTCTATTTTTAACCAGTCTCTGAAGCCCTTTTCTGGGTACTTGATTTGCTGATTTCTTGATTTTGTTGTGATACTTCCACAGCTGCCATTTTGACGGGGGGAGTTGGGGAAGCTGGGTAAAGGAACAAGGACAGAAAGGTTTCTTTTTCTTTTCTTATAGCCAGCCAGAAAAAAAAAAGTCCCAATTCTTTCAAAATTACTCCTGGGAAAGACTTCGCAGTTTCCACAGTCAGCTACAGACTTTGTGCCTCAGCTAAAAGGTAAATTATTACATAGCTCCTTTAGAAAGGCAAAAGCATTTTGGTTTGCCCACTGTGCCTTGGGCACTGACCTGAAGACATAGGGAGACTGTTCCTTGGCTTTGGTGGGCTTTGAAAAAGAGCCGTTGTCCCTCAACAGTATTCCTTTATGCTGACCTGCACATTTTGTGTGCATCTGTCAACAGGGGAGGGGGGACGTTATTGAAATGGATAATAAAGGAGATGAAAACAATCCATGCCGGTCTCTGGATAATAACCTGCTGACATTAAGTCTAAGCCCAGCCGATAACAGTTAATAATGAATGGGCATTAATTAAAGCTAAATTACAGGGGAAGGTGCAGGCTTGGCCCTCAATCCAATTAGAGCTCTGTAATTCATAATGGAGAGAATCTGTCCGGCCTGTGAATAAATGATCAAAGGCTACCAAAGTCAACAGCAGGGCTGTGTAATGGTTTACATGATGCTTTGATAGGAAAGAAGCCAGAGTAGGATTAACAGGCAACTGCAGCCAGACATTTCATTTGGTTTACGATGCAGCATCCCAGCAAGATGCATGTCGTATGCCTGCCTGCCCAGCTCTGAACTGCAGTTTGGTTGCGGCAGGCCCAAAGGGAGGTTATGGACCCGATGGAAGGGAAGATACCTCACTGTGTGTCCTTCGCAGTGCCAGCTTGAGGGAAAAGACCCCAGGCAGCCAGTCAGGTCTCTGGAAGGTGAGCAGGAGAGGCTTTAGGTAACTGTAGATGCCATGCCATTGAAAGACAAACTACTGATGGCTGTGTTCAAAAGTCTTCACCTGCATCTCTGCAGCAGCATTATGGCCACGTGTGCCTAGGCCTGAGTGACATTTGCTTTGGCATCTAAATAAAGATAAGGTTGTTACTGGAGCTCTCTTCCACCCAGACTTACTATTCGCTTCCCAAGCCACGAGCAGCTCTGGTTGAGGCAGCTGCACTAAGGCTATCCAGCACAAAGCCAGGAGGAGCAGCCAAGCCTGCAAGTTTCCAGCACCTGGTAAATATGATTGTAAAAATGTGGCTTTTCTGAGGCAGAAGGAAAGAGATTATTGTCTTCCCTCCTTGCTGTCAGGCCTGAGGCTCAACTGGTTCCCAACTGTTCTCACAGCACAGCCCCCACAGGGAGCTTTGCACCCTGGTTTTCTGAAGGACCCCATGTTGGGCACAAAGCAGAGGGTGACGACAGCTGCATGCTTTGCTGCCAGGATTGAAGCTGCTGCAAGTTCACACCGGTTCTGATGCGCCCTGTGTGCGAGGAGAGAGTCAGATGCCTTCAGAGTTGGTGAGACCATTGATAAGGGAGCAGTTGCTCAGCAGGAGCTCAGGACGTGATCCAAGGAGAGGCTGTGGCACATGCTGCTTCCATCAGTGTTGGCAGCGCTGGCAAACCAGGGAGGACAGGCCACGTGGTGCCTCCTGGTCTTCTGGCCACTGAGCCCTGGATGTACTAGGGAGAAGTAGATGACACGTGGAAGCTGTCCAGGGAAGATGCGAAGCCAGATAACTCTCCTTATATTTCTGACTCCTGACAAGAGTTAGGGAACCGAATTCCCTTCTCAGACCAGGTAGAGAATATGGCAGCCCTCTCCGCTCCTATGAGCAAGTATTGGGGAACCTTATCTACCCACAGTTTGCTCTCAGATAGTACTGGAAGAGTTCCCACCTCGCCTAACTGTGGTGGAGTCAGCGAGCGGTAGGAGCTCCATCCAAACCACCAGCCCTGGGGTGTTTGACTTCAGCACGGTACTAGTTAGACTTGGATTTTTGAGACAAAAGACTCATTATTAAAACCTCATGGGGGTATAAAGAAACTTTAGAATGTGCCACCTTCCAAAGGCTCCATGTCTTTTCTGTACCACGACTGATTCAAATGTGACACTCTGAATTAGATGCCCTCATTCAATAATTTCTTTTTTCTTGTTTTGAGGATAATGTCTTTCCTTTTTTTTTTTTTTTTTCATTTTAGCTCAATCCAGTTTCATGCTACAAATATGACAGAGCAGAGTTAATTCGGAAGGCTGTTCCAGTTTAGACTTGCAGCCTGTGTAATTAACCCCCAGGTGCAGACTGATCCTTGTGGCATCCCTATGGAAGGTAAGCTGAAGGATGTCTGACAGCTGAGCCATCAGGGCTTAGTGAGCGACCAGGTGAGTGCCTGCTTGTGCTGGTGATGGGCGTAGGGTGGTAGGAGCCAGGGAAAAGGAGCTGGCAAAGATTAGCCTCTCCTGCACAGCTTTGTCAGGCAGTTACGGACTTAGAGCAGTATTTGCTAAACTGCACGGCCTGCACCTTTCAGGTCAGTTCCTGCGTGTGGCTGCACGCTGGATGTGTACAAATGAAGCTCCAGGCCTAAAACACCTACCATCCTAGTGAGCAAGGCTGGATTTGCTATAGCATGGATGTGTTGTCTTTGGGACTAAGCAAGAGGGAACCTGATTTCCTACCCAGCTAGGGACTAATGTTGTGAAGAATGAGCTGAGCCTGGAAATACTTTGATTAGCTTTTTTTTTTTTTTTTTTTTTTTTTTTTTTTTCTCTCCAAACAAATTAAATTTGCGGTCTTGGTCTTCCCACATTCCTAGACCCTAGACTTGGTCTTCCCACATTCCTAGACCGCTAGATCTGGGCATATTAACAGCAAGAGCAATTCTTCTGTGTCTTTACTTGAAGCATAGTAGTGCTGGGAAAGAGAAATCTCCTGGTCTACAGTAGCGTGATGGGCTGATCTTCCCCTCTGATGGTAGAGTTTGGCACCCAGACCTGATGTGAGTCTCTGATATGTGCACTGTCTAAAGGGTATGTCTCTGATGCCCAATAAAGTCTCCAGCACTGTAACAGGGAGTTATTGAGTAGGAGGTTGCCTTTAGTGCATCCTGCTATATCTGAGATGATTACTTTGCCTCCCTGAGCTCCAGAGGTTATTCTAGAAAGGTAGTTCTCATGTTGTTATGGCAGGAGGAATAAAAATAGCCAAATATATGAGCTGGTTTACTTGACAGTACAATTCTTTCCAAGTGCTTAAAGTGTGGAGAAAATGAAGCCTGTAGCAGGAAACAGAAGCTACACAAAAGAAGGAAAATTGGAAAGAATGGCTAATTTAGGAGAGGAAACTAGGAGTTGGGACTTCTTGTTAGTGAAGCAAGTGTCTCAACCAGCATCTCAGCACACCGAGCACAACAGGCACGTAGTGCAGAGTGCCAAGGCACAACCCCCAGGTACAACACATCTGTCCAGGTGGTGAAGGGGTGCTAAAAACTCTCGAGGCTTCTCAAGCTTCAGAGGCTCAGAGGACTGCTCTGAGTACTCGATTTTCTGAGGAATGATATGAGATGTACGTTGAAAATACCTCTCACATGCCAGTCTGGGATCTGCTTTCCACTGAACATCCTCAGGATGATTTAGAAAGAAAGTTAAATTTAAGCTTCCAGCACTGGAATCTATTGCTTTTAAGAAGGGTGATAACTGAGACAAACCAGCTGTCCTAGGTTCCTGTGCCCTCCTGTGGGTCTCTACTGTGTGGCGCAATCCTTTTGTTGACAGAAATGCCACTCAAAGACAACAGGGAACACACATAAAGAAAATTTGCTTCTGGACTATTGCTCTTTGCCATCCATCTCCTCTTTGCGCCATTGTGCTAGCAGAGCTATCCTCCTTTCCCAGGGCTCTGCTCCCTCAGGGGTTCTTGTGGACGGGAGATGTGGGGCTTCTGCTTTGGCTTTCACTGGTAGCTGCTAAGATTACACTGGGGTGCAACTTTGCCTGTTGATAAGTGAGGGCTGATATTTTAGAGATGACTTAAAGCACTTACAGGGGTTTGGAGAAGAGAGAACAGATGAGAAAATAAGGAGAAGCTGGAAAACAGATATGACCCAGGAAAGCCCTCTTTCACTTCTATCTAGTGTAAGAGACCTGGTATTCTTGTTTGAGGCGCGAATGGAGAGGGATTGGAAAATAAGTCTCATCTATAGATGACAGAAAGGTCCATGTAGTTGCTATTCTTGAACCTTTTAGAAGTCAAAGCCCTTCTTAAACACCTGTAAGGTCAGCATCTTGAAAGGGACATGTTTTATTTTTCCAGGAGATGGCCCTCAGCCCCCAGAAGGTATTTTCTAAAGGGAAAACCTGCTCGTGGCACAGTCACAGAGCAGGCAGTGAGCACCAATACGCGGTGCTGTGAGCAGAGGCGTAAGAGATGTCTGGGTCCTCATCATTTCACCTCTGTGGTTGGATTCTTTGATATCTCATAAGGAGTGAATCACACTTGGGCCTTTCTTAGTGATTGGGGGTTTTATAGCAGTTTTCTGTGGTGTATAATAAGAGCTGAGTGATGAATTCTTTCCTCACTCAGGATATTTATAGAGACTTTCTTTCTTCTCAAACCAGTCGCCTACTTTCACAAAGCTTGTAGGCACTTCTTGTCAGTGAGAATTCAACTCCTCTGCCAAAACAGGGGGAGATTGGCCAAAGAGTTTCCCAGGACTGGGATGGTGGAGGAGCTGGCTAGGGACCCCTCCCACACAAAAGTACATGAAGCCCTGTCACACAGGCTTCACATCTGCACCTGGTTTCTTGTTATTTTGCTCTGGGAAGTGGGATCATGCTGGGGTGTGGTATGGGTTTATTTTGTCTGTTGACATAGAGTGGACATGGGCCAACATGCATTTTTTGTAACTGAGGGTCTATTCCCTGCTCAAAGTGAGCAAAAAACCAGCTACCTGACTGCACTGCTGTCCTAAATGCATGTGCCTGACTACCTGCTTTCACCTGCAGGGTTTAAGGACAGATAGCAGGTCCATCTGACCAGATCTCACCCAAGATGTCTATCCCTCTCTCCGATAAGGCACTATTTTGTAGTCTGTCTTACAGAGCTGGAGCCACAGGAATAGATTATTGCACAATAGAGGTTCAAGCCTGTGGGGGGTTTCCTGCCTAAAACAGAATGAATTACATTTTTTATGTTTCATACCCATTTGTCCCTTTCCCCAGTTATTTGGAGAAAATTGAGTTTTGTGTGTCCTGCTTCATTAATGAATGCAGACAACCTCTTTCCAACATTAAAATAGAGTAAAACAGAGAGAAAAACAATACTCCAAAGGCTTTTTCCAGCTACCTCTTGTTCCTTGCTTCCTTAGGCTTCCCTAAGAGGTGATCATGCCCACCTCGGGTACAGGTCCATCACGCAGGTTAAAACGCACGTCTCCCTCCTGCCTCTGGTTGGGGGAGCTGCGTCCTGCTATCCACCGGCAGCTCTGTGCACTTGTGCCCTCCTCCTCCTCCTGCCACGGCCTGATTTATTGGGTTGATCTTTCCCTTTTACAGCGCCCATCGCTGCGCCTGATCGCGGTGACCTCTGGTCCCTGCATAGCTCACGTTCCTGTGGGGGGCCTGCAGGCCGGGGAAGGGCCTGCCCCATCCCTGGGCTGCTCCAGGTGAGCTCGACAAGTCCTTTGGCTGGATCCATCTATGCAGGCAGCCAACGCAATGCTTCCCCTGCCCAAGAGCTTGCCCTGCGCGAGGGCTGGATGGCTGGGGACATTGCACTCCGTTGGGGACATTGCACTCCATCAGGGACTGATGTATTGCTCGAGGATCTGAGGTGCAGGACAACTTGCCCGAGCTTTGTGGCCCACTTTGGAGCCACGCACGAGGCTTCACGCTGCTCCTCGCTCCAGTTCTCCCCAGCCCACCTCGGAAAGCTGTTTTCCCCCATCCTGAGCCTCGCTCTCGCTGGGATAGATGTAGTGCTGCACCTCCCTGGGGCTGGCGTGTGCGGTGGGGTTAGGGAGAGGCCATTCCCCAGGGAACAGCATGGTAATCTTTGTTTCATTTGTCTTGTAGGGTCACCTCAGAGAAGAGGCCTTTCCCCTTCCCTCCCTGGGACAGGAACTGAGCAGGTACTGGGGGAATCAAAAGTGGGGTTGAGTGTCACATCTGGGAAAGTCCAGGCTACTCAGGCACAGCCCAGTGTTTTTCCATCAGAATCATATTCCCTGGATCCAAGTAGCTCTCAAGCATCGCACAGTGGTGGACTGGAGAGCATCCCAGCGCTGAGAGTGGTCATGTTTATTAATGTGTCTTGGCAGCTCTAGCATGGACAGGATCTTCCTTCTGTGCAGCGTGTGCCTTGCTGAGATGAGCTGCTTTAGAAATGGGCCTCCTTTTACATCGGTGCTCACTGGGGACTGAAGAGCATTGCTCCCAGGTGGTGATCCCGAAGAGGGAAGGAAGAAAAGGTGCTTGCTCATCTGATGACAGGCTGAATTTGTACGCCAGGCAACAGGACAGAAACAGTCATTGTCACCTGACTACAGTATTGGCCCATTGATCAGCCTGGAAAGACCAGACCCCTGAGGAAGCTAAACTTAGAGAAGTCTTTGAGAATAACCTGGTGCTTGACAAATGCACATTTCCTTCCAATGTATGTGCAGAGGAAGAGAATTGTAAGGTTTCTTGTGTTGCATTGTACGAATTTCCTGTTGGCCAACTCTACCACACAGGTTTTCAATGTGTTCCATAAGACTGTCGCTGTCCGAGCGAGGCTCTACGTGGGAGGGCTGGAAGGACCACAAGCAGCCAAAAGCGATGACTTGGCTGCTCTTGACCTGGAACGTGTGGCTGTGGGTATTTTTGTGAGGTTTCTGATGTACGTCCTTCAGCCACAACTTGCCCCCATACGTTGGCTTTCTCGGCCTTCTGTATAAATGCGTTGAAAATATCTGCAAGGTTGGTGTAGAGCCTGAGGGAAAAGAGGCTTTGAGTTCATTTTATGCACAAAATTAGCCTGTGGGATGCAGTGCTGAATCTGGAAGGACCTTAAAAAGGATAGGAGGCATTTCTGAGGAGCAATGACTGGCTGACAGGGGGTGGAAGTGTTGTCCTGGAAGTGGCCCAAACTCAGCTCCTTTGGGGCTGAGGCCGTATATTCCCCTGCGAGGCACTAATGCCCAATGGTCTTCTAGCCAGGCATCTTCTCCCTTCCTCTGGGCACACTGGGGAGGCACTGACCACCTGCATGTGGGAGCTGCCAGGCAAATCCCTGTGCTGCTAATTCCTTGCAGTCCTACTGCAGCCAAATCCAGGCCACTGCGTCTGGGAGGATTAGCCTTCCCCTGAGTCTTACCATCCCGCTCCGTGA
The DNA here is from genome assembly GCA_013398735.1 of Nothocercus julius. NCBI lineage: Eukaryota > Metazoa > Chordata > Aves > Tinamiformes > Tinamidae > Nothocercus > Nothocercus julius. Next base: position 147,918 of record VZSV01000366.1, on the reverse strand, counting down.
GCTGAAGTACATCCCCCGGGCAGGGATCAACAAGGGCTCTGACTGAAGCTGGGCTGGGGATGAATCAGCTCCCCTGCTTATCTCCCTTTCCCTCAAATGATCCTGGCCCACACCGGCAACAGGAGAAGTCACATCAGAGGTCAGAGGCAGTGATTGATGGGCTGAAGGTAAACAAGGAGGGCAGCTAATCTCTTTTGCATTGTGCCTGGGAATTGCGCTTTACTAGGAGATAGGTCTTCCTAGGGAAAGAAGCAGATGTGAGAGTAAAATGGTCACTGAAAGTTTAATTAAGGTAGGCTGAGGCCCAGCGGGATGGAAGAGGGCCCACCGCTCACCAACACCACACTGCAGCTCTTGCAATGAGTGAGGTAAATTAAACTGATAGGCTGCTGCTGCCCAGGGCTTTCATTATATTTTATTTTGGCTTCGTCATTTTGTGTTTTTTGTCAGGACTGAAGGAGCCGGAGTACAAGCAGATCAATATAATCACAGGACTCCTGCACTGTCACAGCCTGCTACAGAGCAGCCATGGCTTAGAGAGGAAGGTACCACCTGCATTAACGTGGCTGCTCGTTCTCCATCCCACAGGCTATCAAGAGTGAGTAGTCTATAGGCTGGTCTGAGCAAACCGTCTTTTGACATGGACCTTGTATATCCAATACTTTTGACAGGCATCTGAAGCCTTGGGCTCCTTTTTCCTATGAAGAGGAGATGGAAAACATGTGAGCTCCAGCTGTGGTGTTTTGCTGTGTGGTACTAATTCGGCATGTTAGGAGTTTCATGGCTCTGTGTCCCATCCTCATGCCTGTGGCTGCAGTTACCTCTCCTGGAGACACTCTCGGGGTTATGTCTTTTCACAGTTGAAAGGGGTTATGTCTTTTCACAGTTGAAAGCAGTGTGATTCAGCAGATAGGGACAAGGACAGACCTTCGGGAAGAGGCTTTTGCAGCTCTGCTGGCGGGTGGTTGTTTGAGGCTGAGTGGAAAATCCCAGCCCTCTGGGGTTAGGTCACTACAGTCATCCTGTCTTCTCTATATTAACTTCCCTTGCCTTACACACGTATGAAGACCTAAGGGAGTCTTTACTTGCACGTTGTTCCTAGATGACTGTTAGAGGAACAAAACCACTTCCAACAGGCTGAGTTAAAACCCTGCAGGGAGAGTTAAAAATCTCCCAAGTCATCCAGCGAGACGACCGAGTCCACAGAGACCGCGAGGGATGACCCGTGGCGGGGAGAAGCGGCAGACGCGCGGTGTGTGGCGGGCGAGGGCCCGGCCCCGCAGCTGCGCCCGTGCAGGCTGCCGAGGCTCCGCGTCTCCGCTCAGCGCGTGCCCCGCGCCGAGGGCAGCGTGGTGGCTTTCGGGAAACGGAGGAGGGAACGCTTTCCTGAAACGCAGGGCTGTCACCGCGCAGCACGGGAACAGCGTGCGGGTAGAAGGAGCTCCTTTAAATCCCCTGGGTTTAAAAAAAACTAAAAAATAAAGAAAAAAATCCCTGTGAGTCAAGCTGTTGCAAAATCCTGAAACTGGTAAAAAGCTCATGGGTTATTTTTTGAGGTTTTTGTTTAACGCTAACTGCTGGTGAGGGAGGGTTCATCTGCCTTCTCACCCTGGAGACTGTAAGTTCCTCTATTCTGACATAAGGGAAGGCGGAGCACTTGAATAAAGAGTTACCCCCAGGATGTGCAGCTTTTTTTAAACCACTAAATACCAGAAAGTTCCTGAAAAAATTACTGGTAGCTGCAATAATATGGATGAGTTGGTATGCCTAGGAAGGCGGGGTAAGGGTAGGGTTCCTGCAAACCAGTAGCTGTTTCACAGTGCATGCAAAGCTAGTCCAGATAGCCACAGAGCTGTGTGAGCTCCTCATGGTCAAGGACATGTGTGCTAGAAATGTCCTGCATTGCATACGGCAAGGAGAGGAAAAAACATCATCCCAAATGTGCCCATAACAACATTGCGTTTTAAGTGCGATTCTGGAAATTTTTGCTCCGTGCATCTCCTGTACAGCTATCCAGGTTGTTACAGAGGAGACTTCTGATGACAGTGTTTAAAATGAGACTGTGACATGAAACGGTAGAAGTTAGCTCTGAGGATTGATAATTTTATCTTAAACATTAGCATTCCTCATAACTGTCATCCAGATTGTGAGATGCATCTGACCCATTAGATTCGTAACTGATATATGGTGATGATTGATGGCAGACTGGCTTGTCAGACCTTTTACTGCACGTAATTGTGTATCAGCAAATACCCTGAAGTGATTAATTACTGCCTTAAATGCCTTTCGAGCTGAGCCGGGCCCAAGGAAGCTCCCCGCTTCCCATCATTTTTCTTTTTGAGGAAGGAGCTTTTTACTTGCTTTGTTTATAATTGGGAAGTGGAAGTCAATGTTATTGGGAACATCAGCTACCCAGAGCTGTAGCTGCGTCCAGGTTGTGAAACGGGTGTGATGCATACACATGTGTGCATGTACACCCTCCCGCACACCCCCTCTGCCGGAATTACACCCCTCCATGTGCCACACTGCTGCGTCAGAGCAGAGATCTGATGAAAGGAGAGAGGGTCTGAGAGGGTCTTGTGAAAAGGGCTGACTCCTAAAATTATCAGGTTTTGCAGACTCCCATTCCCGCCTTTTTTTTCTTTTCTTTTCTTTTCTTTTCTTTTCTTTTCTTTTCTTTTCTTTTCTTTTCTTTTCTTTTCTTTTCTTTTCTTTTCTTTTCTTTTCTTTTCTTTTCTTTTCTTTTCTTTTCTTTTCTTTTCTTTTCTAGAGCTAATTTATTAATTTATTGGCATTTAAGAATCATCAGACTGGTTCAAACATGTTGCTCTTCTGGATACTGATGTAGTGACCCTTGTGATGGGATTTAAATACCTGATAGGTCCTTTTGGCCATCCTACTGTCCCTCCACAGCCAGGGAAGTTGGGAAGGGGAATGATGCTGGAAGATGGAGGGGCTAAAGGCTTTCCATTAATCAAAAGCACTTTAACTTCTGATTTCCTGGCATCATTAAACAAACAGCCTCCATAGTCATGCAAATCAGTTGAGGAGCTACACTGAGGTGGCACAGACAGCTCAGCAGCGCCAAAAAAGCTGGGTTGGAGCAGAGCCCAAGAGGGACTGAACCAAGAAGCTGCCCATGTCAAAGCCCTGATGCTCTCTCCACATCTTCTTCCTTTCTCCTTTTAGCAGGGCTGTCACGTGGCTCTCTACATCTTTGGCTGATGAGGTGCTTGCTGCTGGATTATCTTGGTTACAGCCATAGGAATTTAAGGTAATTATATTTTTTTCCGCTCCCACCCTGAACTAAGATTGTGCCTCTCAACCCACAGGGCCTAGAAAATGAGATTGTGATTGATTTTGTTGCCTGGAGCCCCTGTCAGTTTGAGATTCAGGGAGTGTTTTGTTTTATTTGCTGTTTTTTTTTTTTTCTCCTTGTCACTGATGGCTGTGGGAGATGCGATGTAAGAGGAGCACTGGGGCAGGGAAGAAGCAATTCAAATAGAGGAAGAAGAGAGCCCCTCTGGGTCATTGCCATCTGGGTGCAGGGTTCCATTTCTGCATGGAAGGGGTGAAGAGCTGCTTCACACCCACACGGGCAGTCCCAGACTCCTGGGATATCTTGGGATGTGCTTGGCTGCCTGAGGAGAATAATAAATCGCTCTGCCCTGGCTTCCTACCTGCTGTTTGCTGAGCACAGCTGTGAGAAAAAGCCGTTTCCCTCCCACCAGCGAGCCTCTCCACCAGGGCAACCTCAAAATTATCCAGAGAACTGAAAGAGTGTGCAGCCTGGAGCCGTTCACTGGAATTTGTGTCTTCTGTGGCAGCTCAAAAGGTGGCCAATCGAAAGGGGTAAGACCAGTGAGAATGCTGGAGCCAGCCTGAAAGGGATGTGATGGAAATGACCTGCTGACTCCATTGCAGCTTGTAAGTGTACAAAGCTTGCTTGTGGGCAATTAATGCAGTTGTCTTGGGCAGAACCATGGAGAGTACAATTAAGCAATTAATAGTAATTAAAAGCACGTTATCCGTGAGCATGTTGTCCATGTTTATTCTGCACAGCCCTGTGCTAGTGATTAACCTAAACTAGCTTCCCCAAGCCAGGGCAGAAGCCAAAGAGAAAAAAGTCTGCGTGGGCTGTAAGCCATGTCCCTGTGCTGGGCAGGCTTGGACTGTGCTTGCCCGCTCTGTTGGCTCCATTATATGTCCTGGATGCCTCCAGAGCTTCATCTCTGCTGTCACCAAGAACCCAGACTGGGCAGTGGATGCTGAGCACCCGGACGAGCTGCAGCAGGACGGTGCTTCCATCTGCGCTGCCAGGACCGGCGGGCCCGGGCAAGGAGGGGAGAGGCGTTCACATGTGTGTGCACGGGACAGATCCCTCTCTGTCAAAGTGGTATCTGTTTTTTTAATCAAAACTTGACATTCCACTGTTTTTAACTCATAACAGTGCCATCTTTGAAGAGCTCCCTGCTTACCCATAGAGATCCGGGAGCACCTACAGCAGAGGTGGTCTTGCTGCCCTGCATCCAGGCCCGTGGCTTTGCCTTTGGTATCCAAAGGACATCAGCCTTTCTAGGTGTGCATGTTGTGTAGCGTGCAGATCTCCCAAATAGGGGAAGCTGGCCATGAGCTCCAAGCTTGAGCTGGCTTACTGTGTGTTAAAGGCAGCTTGCTGTCCTTTTCAGTCATACTTTTTTTACATTTTCTATCCATCCTTAAAGCAAAAGCATCCCTAAAAGACAAAAATATGTAGCATGTTAGACCTTTTGGCCATTCGTGTGGGCTCTGGCTTAAGGAGTATTTTCAAATGACATCAACCAACCTCACTCCCATTCTATCCCCACCAGATCCAAGTAGTAAACCTTTGCTAATGAGAAATGGTGAAGTTGGGAAGGAAAAAGACTCTCCTTGTGGGTTTGTCTTTTTTTTTTTTTTTTTTTTTTGAGTGACCTAAGCATCAGAAAAGTCACAATAAGAGCAGTGTGAGGTTGGAGTGAAGAGTTCAGGTTTAGGCTTAAAAGTGCACCTCCCTTTTTGCTTTGAAAAGGAGCAAATTGGTCCCTTTCTGAAATGGAGAGAAAATAAAAAAGGTCTGAACTTTTTAGAAATTTTCCTGCAGTTCTTCAGCCAATGTTATCTGCTGAAAATGACTTGGAGCTGTGAATATTCCAGTCTGCAAGAAAGGACATCTTCATAAGAGGATTAACCTTTTCAGCTCTAACCACCTCTGCTCCCCCTTCCCTGCAGCTCTTCTTTACCAGGAGAACTAGAGCTCTCAGGCTCTTCAGGAACTGCCCTTAGCGATGTCCTGGGAGCTGACATCAAGAGAAGAGATGTGCTGGATTCCCTGCTTGCTACTTCTAACCACCCTCATCTTCCTTTTCAGCTTTTCCCCCTGCTGCAAAGAGCAGCAGAGCTGTAGATCTTCAATTATTTTTGTATCTTTGCCCTGCTTAAGCGTTGCAGGACATGATACTGAACTGAGAACTAAATCTGTCTATCAAAGTCACACCATGCAGCACAGGGCTCCCAGGCATATTCCTGCAGTCAAAAGTCTCCTGCCGTTTCTTGCGTTAAATCTGTTTATTGAAGCTCCTCTTCTGGCACGGCACTTTTTCACGGGCTATAGATTTGCCCTTGCGAAGGCTCCTCAGAAAAAAATGTGTCAGGACTTCTGACTTATGCCAGCACAAGGAGGTTTCTTGAGAGTCAGTCGCTGAGCTTGAAGGCCTGAGCTGGGTCTGGAAGCTGCTCTTCAGCACTGCTCCCAGGGACTTGCCTACAGAGAACTGCTGCAGGTAGAAGCCTATTTGAAGCAAGGGTAGATTTTGGAAGAAGACTCTTTATTTTTCTTCTCTCCACCCTCCTTGGCTTAGCAATTGCATCATTAAAGCAAAGGCTCTGCAGAGCTGGAGAAGGGTCCCAAAGTCAACTAGTCCACACAGGATAATCAGGAGTAGCTATTCTGGGTAGGGCAAAGCCTGGGAAGCAGCACTGAAGGGAATGAAAGACAAACTCCTTTTAGCTCACTTGCTGTCATTATATCTGCCCATAAATTATTCACATTCTTTGCAAGCTGATTCTTGTCTTGACTGAAGGAGTTAAGATCATTAGGACCAACAATTTTCTGCATATTTCATGATAAAAGAAGCTTAAACAGGGCTGGAGGTTGGGAGCAGGGGAGAAGGGAGCACATTTCTTCTGGCATGATTTCTGGACCTGAGAGTTTCCTGAGATTTCCGGAGTAGTGATGCCAGAGACTTCTAGATATTCGAATAGGAAAAGGCCACAGCAGAGAGAAGGGCCACGGGACCCACGTGTGCCAGGGTGGGCTGCTCTCGTAGAGTATTGCCCGGTGCACATCCACTTTCCTAGGGAAAAAAGAAGTCCCATTGACACAAGAGCTCCTGAAATAGCTGTGGTTTGAGAGGTTTCCTGGTGCTCTTGTCTCCAAGCAGGACGTATATATAACATCCCCAGGGCCAACTCTTTCCCAAAGCAATTGCCTGCAGATGAGGAGCCCTAACGGTGCTGTGGTCTCAGCAGACAGATCCTCCCCTTCCTCCTCCCATCTCTCTGAGTCACTGTCCCTGTTATCTAGCTAAAAATAAAGGAGCATCAGGCACCCAAATCTCCCATAGGTAAATGGCTGGTAAACAACAGGCCTTGGTATGAGCAGCCTTTAAATAGGACTAGGTTAGTCCAGCCTGGATCAGTGTGTGCCAGTCGCTGCCCCAAGAGGGACCCCAGCCCCAATCCTGCGGGATGAGGTGGGGAACAAGGATGCTGCTCGCAGCCCCAAAATCATCTTCTGATGGGCCATCCCTTGTCCAAGGCTAAGCTAATCTTTTGCCCTTAAGGGAAAGGCTCTGCTCAGCTCGGAGCATCCTCGGAGGTCAGAAACACCAACCCCATCCAGCAGGGTTGTGTTTCACAAGCCAGCCCTGCCAGCGATGTCCTGATGGCTTTAGGGCCTCCCCACTTCCTTTCATACGTGTTGTCACATCAAGACTCTTGTCGCCTGCAATCAAGGTAAGGTTTTCATGCATTGCGCCCCAGCAGTTACTATGGACACAAAACAGCCAGGCCAAAACAAAACAAAAGCTGGTGTGAGGGATTAATAAACAGCTTTTCTCTCCTGACCACTTTGCTCTAATTAAGTTTTGCAGGGAGTGAGTGGTGAGGAGGGAGGAGGATGCCCCAGATGGATGATTTGTCTTGGTAGAGGTTCTGTAGCTGATGAAAGATGAATCATCATGGAACTGTTTCATCCCTTTCCAGCCTGGACACACTCTTTCCATTACACCCTTGTGATTAAAAGATGAAGAAAAAAAAGAAGAAAAGAAGCACCACCACAGGAGAGGCTGGGCTGATCTTCAGCTACCATAAATTGCTGTGACTTCAAGGGGTAGGGTGGATTCAACCCTGCAGGAGACCTAAAAGCTAAAGGGTGGCAAGACTGCTGACTTTGGGGCCAGAAGCTGCAGCTGCAGTTAAAACGGGCAAGGGATGGGTTTAAACCTTCCTTGCTCGGCTCCTTCTCTGAGTTGCTGGAAGTACGAGAAGAAATCGAGCTCACCCTGAGGCCAGGATGAGCCCCAGAAGCAATCTCCTCCCCTCATCCTCTTCCCAGCGCTCGTGTTTGAGGGGAAGGTGTCTCCAGCATCTCCCCAGCTCTCTGGGTCCCCTGCAGTGTCCTGGACTACTCCCTTGGCCATGCATGGGAGCCACAGACCTGCATGGTTGTACAGGTAGCACTGAAAGCCATTTCTTTCAGCCACATGGCTCTTGCCATGTCTGAGGGGTTTTTTTTGGGGGGGGGGGAAAAAAAAAAAAAAACACCCTCCAAGAACGATGGAGGGATTCATTATTATTTTTGCAGGTTTTCCCTCCAATCCATAGATGCACCAATCACCACTAGCAGTTCCCTCCTCCTCAGGGATCAGGGTGAGTCTCAGGCCGGCTGGTAGTCCGTCCTGGGAGGAGGCAGCAAGCGAGCAAACACTGCAAAGCCCCAGCACTGCCGTCCCCCCTCCTGCCTTAGGATGTTTCAGAGAGCCAACAGAAGCCAAAGGATGGGGAAGTTGCCAAAAAGTTGAAAGGGCCCCCTTGTTAGAAGCGGGGGAGAGTGAAAGCAGCCAGGGAGGGGGGGGCTTTCCAAGAGCTACTTAAACATTAACCAGCCCAACAATTGCCCTGTGTTTGTGCTGCCCATCGCCGTGTTGGTCTTTCACCTCCGTGCCTGAAGCTACATCTGGGTAGAGCGAGCCAAGACGCCCGTGCCCGGGAATCAGTGCAGCCCGTCCGCGTCCGGGCAAAGGTCCCTCCAGCCTCACGTCCTGCTCTGGACTCTGCTCCTGAGCAGGTGCTGATAGACAAGAGTGTCTCCCCCTCACTGTGCTCCTTTCCCAAAACTTGTTTGCCAAATATGCATCAAAAATGTCCCGTTAGCTATAGCTGGTGCCTGGCTCCGGTTTCCCTGGGCCACCCGCACTGGGTGCATGCTGAGGTGTGAGGATGGGTGGGAGGCGCTCCCGCGGCTGGAGCATATTCAGGCTAATGGGTATGGTCGTGGTGGGACGCCCAGAGCCGGAGGCAGAGCCCGCACCATACACGGCACTGCAGCGGGACGGCCACGTCTGCCATCCCCTTCAGCTCCCCACGACTTCATTCACAACCGTGAACCATCCGTGCAGCTGCAGGGAAGACAACGGGGAAGGGGTTTGGGTTGTTTTAGAAAGCTATTGATTCACTTCCTCATTGCAGTCATAGCTGGCTGGAGGTTTTCAGAGAGTCCCAGCCCATAAAAGTAAAGGCAGCGTGACACGCAGCTGCTCGTTGCCCTGCGCCGGGCATTGCCCCTGTGGCATCGGTCAGAGCTGGGCTCCGGCTGCTGACCGAGGCCCCGGCACAGCTAATCCGCACGGGGGGCCGGCGGGACCCGCAGCAGCCTCAGAGGGGCCCGTGCGCCGCTCCTCCCTTTGGCGGCCGCGCCGGGGCAATCCCGTGCCTCCAGCGCCTGCAGCGCTGGGATCTGCACACCGCTGCTCAACCCAATTCCAACTGTTAGCCTTGGGAGCAGGGAAGAACACTGGTATCCCCCTTTAACACCAGGAAAACTGAAGTCTGGAGGGGACAGGGATGAAGGTGATGCAATGCCCAGGGCAGATGGGATTATTTCTGGTTCCTTCTCAGCTGGGTACGACGCCCAGGGAGATTATGGGCTCATAACTCACCTTCCACGAGTATTTTAGCGCAGTTGCTGGAGTGGTGCACTTGATTTTAAGTTTTCTGCCATTCAATATGCTTCTTGCTTCATTCAATATGCTTCTTGCTTCAATATTTGAGGGAAGCAAATACGAACGAAGCCGAAATAAACAGATTGGTTTATTAGAGCAAATATTTCCAGGCTAGGTTCTGGATATTCCCTGGTGAGCACGTAGTGCCTTCAGTAGTAATATACTTGGGCTGAAATGTCTCAATTTTGCTCTAATAACAGTGTGCCTGCTTTTAGAAATAGTTTACAGGCCTGTTTTAAGGAGATTCCTCCTCACCTGACCCGAGTTTGAAGTGAAAGGAGCCTCTGCCCTGCGCGGAACTGGGTCTCCTTGCGTTGCCCCTCGCTTCCAGGGTTCAGCTCTCTAGGAATCGCATTAACCAGGATGATCCATTTAAAGCAGGTACTTTCTTGAGAGCAAATTGCCTTTGAAATAAAGCAGAGGGATTTAGCTTAATGAGGCGAACGGGGGGAAGGCCCCGTTTACTGGGGACACGGAGCCGGGCCAGGCCCGCCTGGCAAGGCAGAGGGAGAAATGCTGGGAGAAGGGCTGCGGGGCTCTTGGGATGAAGTGCTCCTGTTGTGGAACTGTGTGGGACCTGCCTTAACTGCCCTGAGCAGCCCCTCCTGGGACCCCCCTTACACTCCTATGGCTTCAGGCTCCCCTTTGAGCTTGGCCCTGGGCACGTGGTCCTGCGCTGTGCTCAAGGGGCCCTGTCTCTATCCCCATCCCCTGCTGCTCCTGGCTGGATCCTGACCCTGGTCCATCCCTCTGCTCCCCACCCACCCCTTTTCCCTGGACCCCCCCGCTCTGGCAGATGGCTCAGTGCCAGCTCCAGGGTGCCCCCGAGTCAGTGAGCTCCTTGTGTACCGTTTTCATGACCTCTGGGCTTAAACACCCAGCTGCCCCGCTGAGAAAAGCCGCCTGCAGCTGGGAGGAGAGGCTCCAGGGAGGGTTTCCAGCCTCACGCCCAAGGCGTGACCAGATGCCCCCATGCCTCCTGCTCTTTGCTGCCCCGCTCACCACGCTGGGACAGCAGCTCTGGTTACAGGGGCATCACACGCATAAGGCCACCCCCTCCGGTGCTCTACAGCCCAAACCTTTCTGTCGACCCATCCCTCTGCCTAGAGCTGTGTCCCATCCCATTAATTGAATGCCTGCCGCAGGAGCCAGCTCTGCCCCAAAAGCCTTGGATTGGGTTTCGATCAAGCCTGAGCCCCACTCGGCTCTTGGGAAGAGCAGACGGAGCCACCTGCCCCACGGAGGAGGTTCTGGGCACACAGGTGGCCTCCAGCTCCGTGTTCCCTCCCATACGAGGACCGCATGGTGCTCAGTGGCACAGCCCTCTGCTCAGAAGCCCCAGAGAAGTCCAGGCTGTGTGGCCGGACCCCTCCTTGCTGTTCTCCACCACCTCGGCAAGGAGGCGAGGATAGTCTGGGACAGCTGAGGGTGCAGGTGCAGGAAGCACGAAGGGCAGCAGTGATGGGAAGGAGCTTTGCTGGCATTGGCACCTGCTGTCTGCAGAGGAACAGCAAGGAGAGGAACAGCAAGGAGACCTCCTGCTCGGGCATCCGCTCACAAGCACCCGGCCCAGGGAAGTGGAGCCACGAGCCCAGAGCGGAGCTTGAGCCCATCCTCCGAGTCCTCCTGCCACCATATCCTCTCCAAGGGTCATGTCATCACTTGAAAGAAAACCGCCCGCTCCCGCTCTCCAGCCACGTGTTTCCTGCGTCAGCACTCGCAGCATCCTTTAACCCCCGAGGAGCTGCGCTGTGACACCAACAGCAGCTCACGCGGCGCCACCAAGCCAGAGAAGCACTGGGCCACGTCCCTTTCCTTAGCCTTGTCCCAGATGGTCCTGAGGGGTACGGAGCAGATACCGAGCTCACCTCTGCGCCCAAGTTCTCCCTCCCGGGGGCAGTGACCTGCAGTGGAAAGCGCAATGGAAACGAGCAGCAAAACACAGTCCCGATAGAAATAATCAAAAGAACACAATTTCTTTTTTTATCAGGCCCTTTCATTGTATAAATAATTTATTTCAGTTCACAGCATTATGTCTGCGTCTTTTCTTTTAGAAAAAAAAAAAAAAAAAAAAAAGGGAAGATGGGAGGAACAGAGAGTGACGGACACGGGAAGGAGCAAGACAGGGGCAGCAGGGCTTCCAACACTGACCGAGGTACCGCGGGAAACGCGACCAGCACCTCGAGACATCTGCTTAAAAAAAAGGGTCATTCGGACGTATTCAGAGAAGACACAACCTGGCACAGGAGAGGAGCCCAGCGGGCTCCCGGATCGGCCACCTGGGCTTTGCTGAGGCACCTTGGCTTGTGGCCCAGCGCGGGCAACGCGCACCTTCGCCCGGGGGGAGCGGCGCTCGCGGCGGGACCGTTGCAGCAAGCGCCACGGAGGCCGTCAGCCGCCGAGCGGGAAAGGGGCTTCAAGGCCCCGAGAGGCCCCAGAGCTGCAGAGGCTGCGCGCGGTGCCAGGGTCTGCAGAGCCGAGCCCTAAGTCGTGACAGTGAGGAGGGAAGATACAAATCGTGGCCACTACCTGCATTTGCTATTTTTAAGACCCGGCTGCTTCTGATTTGGCAGGGAACCTAGATGTAGAGCTTGCCTCTAAAATTCTGTCCCTATCCTGAGGAAAAAAAAAACGAAAGCTTAAAATGTTTGGCTTTTGTGGTGTCAAAAATAAATATTTTCTCTCTCTCTCTCCCCCAATAGCAAGTACCAAAGTGTTTCATGTGAAGGAAATGCAAAGAAAAAATCCCGAAGGAGCGTGAAGAGCCGCCCGACCCCATGGGACCAGCCCAGTCGGCGAGGGCGCGAGCGGGGCGTCGCGCGGCGGCAGGAGCGGGGTGAGCTGTGCGGCAGCGCGGCGCGCGG
>VZSV01000366.1:83773-131207 GCA_013398735.1 Nothocercus julius | reverse complement strand
ATATATATATATATATATATATAAAAAAGCCTTACCAAGATGGCACAAGAACCCATCTAGCACAGCATCCAACCGTTAAAAGTAGCCAAGGTAGCCAGTTTTATGGGCTTTGGTATTTTTGTTTCCTTTAGGCCTTTGCACCATCCCTTTCTCAACCTTTATAAAAATTTTAGCCTTCATGTCCTGGGGCAAGGAGGGCCTGCTGCCCATTCAGTGGGCAGAGCGGGGTCCCCGTCTGCTTGGGGCGAGCCTGCCCAGGGCTCCCCTCTGCACGCCCACACGGAGCAAGCGGAGGCTCGCGCTGAAAGACGAAGCAGGAGAGCACAAGGGTTCACAAATGATAATTTCTTTTTGCGCTACGTTTGCATCGAGGCCCGAACTCCATCTGTCACTTTCTCCCCCATCCCTGTTCCTGGAGGAGCAAAGCGTTTCCGTGACTGGAGCGGGCAAGGACAAAAGCAGAGCGCGGCCCCCGAGGTGCCGCTTGTTGTGCGCCGAGCAAAGCAGCGTTTGCGTGGTCACTTCTGCAGGGTGGTTTCTGCTTGCCCGGCTGCTTGAGGGCCTGAGCTGGAGCAAGTGAGATGCGGCGTGCGGAGCCCCCGCAGTGCCCATGCGCAAGCGCTGCCCGCGGGAAATTCCCTCTCCCCGGCTTCCAGCTGGGGAAGGAACTGGTTGGACAGCCCCTGGACAAACATCCTGAGGCCAGAGAGTGAAAGAAGGGAACTGAAACCCTGCAGGTTTCGTTTAACCCTTCCCCCTGCCTGCCAAGGCCCCTGGGTGATTTTGAGAACAAGGCTGAGCTCCCTTGGGAAAACTGCGGGGAAATAACCCATCTCCTGCCTGTCCTGGTGCCCTTAAACAGCCTCGCATGTGTATCGCTGCCTCCTCTCTCTTGAGCTTCCCCTCGACACTCTCAGGTCGCTGCAGTGTTTTCTGCAGTGCTTTCTCTCTCTCTCAACAACAAATAAAGTGAATTAGCCTCACTGCTGGTGAGGAGCAGGTGGCCTTGAAATACTGTGAGTTCCCCAGCAGCCGTTCCCAGGGCAGTGAATCTTGGAGCCTGACTCTGCTCAAGGGAGGCAAGGCGAGCGGAAGCGCCGCAGTGGCAACGGAGAGGTGCCAGGGTCATGACTACCCAGCGCTTTCCAGCGGAGGCCGGCGTTTCGGATCGCCTCTGGCCGCAGACTTTTCGGAGAAGCCGTGGCCCATACTGACTGGCGTGGTGCATCGGCCAAAGGCTGACGAGCTGGGCAGAAATCCTGCGGAAGCGGCATTTTCTGACGCCCTGCGCTGGGTTCACGGCAGGTGGAGCTCGGGGAGAGGCAGGATGGGAAACCCCCGTAGCCCAACGTGTTTCACGGCCAGACTCAGAGCTTCTGGTCCTGACCACACAGCCATTTAATTGCACAGGCATTAACCATCCGGATCAGGATTGCTTTTCCCACTATGCTATTTTATTTCCCAAGAAGGATGACCACCCCTGGGGCATGGGCTTGGGCCAAGGCCCGGGGTGATTACTGTCTGGTGAAAGGCTTGCAAGTCCAGAGCGCTTCCCTTGCATGAATTCCCTTTCTGGATGCTGCTGGCTCTCCGCTTGCCATGCAAACACTAACAGTTGGCCCCTGGGTGACTCTTCATCCTGGCACCTTGCTCCCCTTTTAATAGTTGTAGCAGTTAAGCCAAAGAGCATCTCTGCTAAGTGCCACAGAGTTGAAAGGGAACCCATAACCTGGGTGCCAGCCTGGGAGCCTTTAATGAACAAGTGATAAATACCCCGTGGCATAAAAACATCCCCTTACTCCTTGGCAGTGCCATTCCTAAAAAAATCAGAGCATTAAGTCTTGGCCAGCTCGCCAGGTGCTGCCACAGCATGAGGAGTCAGTATGTCCAGCTCCCTGACGGAGCAACCTAAGGACAGATAACTGCCCAAAATCTGGCCAGGGGCTGCTGCCAGACAGGCTCGGACTTTGGCTTTTCTGCCAAGAGCAGGTGAACCTTTCCTCTGGGAGTTCAGCCACAGTCCTGGGACAGGAGCAGAGCCCCAAGCAGGATGGAGAGCCCTGGCAAAAGGGGGATGCTCCCCCAGGACCCCCCTGCCTTTGGGGTGCTCCTGCCAAGCTGAACTGCAGGGAATTGCCCCACGGTTGGAGGGAGAAGGAAGCGCTCCTCCCGTGCTCTGCTGCATGGTCACTCTTAACCCATGGCATTTGTCTCAGCGAGGCCACGACTGCTCTTTATCAAGCCAAAGGAAAAACTCTCCTTGAAAATAAAAACCAGCCCAGTTTATCCAGAGGGGAAGGGTTCAGCAAGGCTCTGCGCCTGGCAAAGGTGGTTTTCTAGGGCCACCTGGTGACAGCTTGGAGACAGGCTTTGAGCTTGGCTGGAATGGAATTGAGAGGCCCAAAGGACCCGCTAACACCACTCTGGGAACCCGTCATCCTCCCACTGCATGGCCTGGCAAAGGGTTGTCCATAAGGGAGACCCCCTTTCCTTTCCTCTTTCCATCATCCTTTCATTTCCCTCCCTCCTTCCCTTCCTTCCTCCCTTCCTTCCTTCCTGGGGCTGGTGTTTGAAGGAACAAAATTCAAACCCATCTCCAAGGCAGGTTGTGCCATCAAGGAGCTTCATTCTCCCTGCCTCTCCCACACACGGAGAAGGAAGAAACCACAAAACCAGTCTGGGTTTGTTTCTCTGACCTTCTCCCTCCTGACGTGATACTAGTTTCTTTTAGCACTTGAATTTGGAGCTTCTGTGATCACAGTGGAGTTTTGAGTCTAACCTGAGCTTATGCAGTTGCCAGCAGATTCATGCATTTCCATGCTCCATCCATTTAATGTGCAGTTTGCCTCCTCGACTCTTTTATTCAGGCTTTCAGGCCGAAAAACAAAAGCTGAGGAGCAGATTAAAAAGGCAAAACAACGAAATTGGAGGCCATCTGCCCATCTAAACTGTTTGCAGTGGAGAAAGATAGCAGCTCTTTCACCTGAAGAGCAAACATGCGTGCAGGGTTCTTGGTGCAGAAGAGCACCAGCCACTGCTGATAAATCAGGATTCGTAAGGACTTGGATAGTGAAGAGCAGACAAGGACACGTGCGTGCCCTGGATGAGAAAGGACATAAACTTTTGGTCTCCAGGCAGCAAGCAGCTATTTTGGCAGCACCCAGAACGCCTAAACACATCATGTTGAGCTTTCTCCATTCCTCCTCTAATCCCGCTGAGAGCTTTTCCCTGCCAACAATTAATTCTACCTTTCACCCAAGTCCAAACTGCATTTCCCCCAGGCCAGGGAGGGCCTGGTTGTAGCTGCCACGTCCCCGTCAGTCCCCAGCTCCCTGTGTCCCGCTCCCCATTGCCACTGTGCATTAGCAGCCTTCAGCGCCCGGTGGGACCATGGCCAGCTGGGCCTGTCCCTGCCACAGGGGACTCCGAGGGACAGGGCCCCGCGGGACCGCTCCGTCAGTGCGGCACATCAGCTGATGATCCCGAGCAGTGTCCCTGCCACCAAGGGGACAGGGATGCTGAAGGTGAGTGCCTTGAATTGCAGGTTCCTGCAGTTACTGTAATTGCGCTTTAGTGGGACTCTGGCTCTTGTGTTTTTGTGTCGCTAGAGGGAACCATTTGACTGCTGCAAGGAAACAGTCTTTGAATTGCATCCTCAGCCCTCAAAGCAACAAAAATAGGACCTTCCTGCAGACCTGAGCTGCTCCGAGTGCCGGCCTTGCCCAGCAGGGCAGGATGCACATTAGTGGGGCTGCGAACAGCAGCTGGGGGCAGGAGCACCGTCCCAAAGGTCCTGGCTGCTGCCCCGGGATCAGCCTGCAGCTTCCTGCCCGGGTTCCCACTGCCCCGGAGCGTTTGCCTGAAGTTCAGCACAGAGACTGCTGCCCCTCTGCCCCGGGAACGCATCTCCGCTGCGTGGAGATGGGAATAACGGGGAGAAACTGAGGGGCCACCTCCTGTCTGCTTCTCATCCACGCAATTCATTCCTGGGTTTTCACAGCCAAAAAAAGTACACAGTGTTTGTAGGATTTTCACCCCAAATACCTCCTGGGACAGGCCCCAAGCCAGTTGTGCCAAAGGCTGGTGGTTTCAACAGCACTTTGTCATCTTTAGGAGTTGAAAAAAATGTATATATAGCATGCACTTTTATTTTTTTGCAAAAATCAAGACAGAAGGTTGCTGTTACAAAATGATACTTTAAATAAACTCAGCTCACCCTCTTATGCATTCAAGTCTTGTTTAAGTTTTCCTGTAGAGTGAAGATGCCGAAGAAGTAATTTAGATGGAGGAGATTAATTAATTAGTGTCAGGCACACGGAGCCCATTCGCCTGAGTGAAATGCTCTAGAGAATTTAGACTTGTTTCATTTTTCCTTTTTCTTTTCAAAGACGAATATTTCTTAAAGGTTTTGTTGTCAACCAGCAATCTGTGAAAATAAAGCAAAAATACAGGTCTTCTGATACTTTGATATTGCTACCAACTCTTTCAGTGCTGTAGTGTCTCTTTATGTTCTTCTGTAGATTCTAAACTCTGGGAGAAGAAGTTATTTGTGAAACTTGGATTTCTTTGAGGGAAAAAATGTTATATACACGTAACTGGACAGGGTGACGGTAAATAGATGTGACTGCCGTTTTTTCATCCTGCTTTCCCAGGGTGCCAAAAGCCATTTTACACAGCCCGCCTTGCACTGCTGTCCCTGATGGTGGGAAATGTCCCCATCTGTGCTGCCGCACCAAGCACATCCGTAGAGAGGCACTGAGCTACCTAAGGGCTCGATTAATAGTCCAGGGCCCTGACATGCCTTTCCTGAAAATGTTACTTGACATGTTTTTGCAACTGTGCTGTGTCTTTTTAATCTCTTCTCTGTAAACACCAACCTGGGGACATCTAATGGCAGCTTTGCACCAGAGTGGCTCCACTTGCATATTTGTCTCTAGCCAAGTGCCCTGCGATTCAGGACACCCCTGTGTCTCACAGCAGCAAAACTTAAAGCCCTTACAGTCTGCAGATCTTTGTCCAGCCTACTTTTGTCCTAGGGTACTTTGCCCTAGTCTACATCTTGCCATCTCCTGGGGCACTAGAGACCATGGGAGTGCCAGGCTCAGTTAAGGCTCATGGCCAAGGATTCTCCGAGCTCCAGGTCCTTGGCATAACAGATTGTAGACCCCGTGAGGTGACTGGGACAAGGGCCAGGGTGTTTGGGGAAGAAGCAGGGTTAATGCTGCCTTGGGAGAGATGGAGGCTACATTTCATGCAGACCCAGTACTCCTGTCTCTGCTCCACAACATCCAGTGCAGCGTGTTGAGGAGCCACTTAGAATCTCCCAGAATAAGGATATTTGAAGCAAGCTTTATCCCTCACACAGTTTAAAATGTAAACACTTGATGGTGCAATCCTATAATGCACTTTTTACTGTCTTTTTAACATGAGTGATGCTCGCCTGATGCTAGCTGCACCTGCTACAGGAAATTGGGCTGTAAAACAAATCATTATATAATGACATGGAACATTTAGCTGCCTTTTTTTCTTATTTATAATCATAGCAGTACATAGTGTTTTGTAGAGACACAAGTTATCCATCAGAGAACAGGCACAACCCAAGAGCCCTCTCCCTTTGCTGGAGACGTGTTACAGCTGAGCACAATGTTCTCCAGGGAAACACCAACTGCGTCCCATCAGAGCTCATCAGCAGCCTCCCAGAGGGCTTATACTGCGTGTGCCTGATGGTCTCATCTTGACCACCAGTCTGAAGGTCAGTCTGTATCTCTGGGATGCTACTTGCCATCACTGGGAGCTGCTGTCAATAGTAAGTAACAGCTGGAAGTCACACAGGGTCAGACCAAAGGCTGGGGGCCAGGGTTCATTTCCCACTGAAACGTGATGGTGGTCCCTTTACTTCTCTCTGACCAGCCTGTTAAGGGTTTTGAGGCACAAGAATTTATTCCCCAGCCTTGTTCTGCTCTATCTCTTCACCTTTCCCTCCTAGGAAAGCAAGCCCAGGTTTAATCCTCTCCTCTCCTTGCTATCTTGTGTCCTCTCACCCTTTCTCTCCAGCTTTCCCTCTTTTCTTGTGAAAAATATCCTTCTCAGTTGTGCTGCTGGTGGGCCTTACAGTGTGTGTCAGGATGCTGATGTCCCTGCCGTCCAAGCCTTTATTGCATAGATGTGGGCTGCCATTCCCCAAAAGCCATTTTTCAGAGAAAAATGTGTGGGGTGTTGTGTGTAGGGCTGTCATGAGCAAGCATGGACACTGGTGGAGGAATGGGCAGTGGTGGAGAAAGTCTTTGCACAGGCAAGAGACTGCAGAATGCTCAGCCACACTGAGCACATTTTCACTCCTGGAGATCGACCCCTGGGTCTGCTCTTTCCTGTCTCCATCCCACCATCTTATGTGCTCCCATATTCAGAGACTTTTCTGAGCAGGGTTGTCTTGAGCTCCCTTTCATTGTACAAAGCTATAATCTAAAGCCATAATATTGCTCTTTCTTGCTTTTTTTTTTTTCTTAAAATCAAAGTTGGTGCATTTACCTTGAGATGACTCATTCCTAGGCAGTGAAGCTTTAATGCCTGTTGAAGTAGACAAGTATTTTCCTCTAGAACTATCATGTGTTTTCCCAGACTTTCCTGCATCTCAGCTGCTGAGATAACATTAAAGTTGGACAATTTAATGAACCTGCACTGTTACAGTGTACAGCACAATTTATTGGCTGCTTCACAGAAGAAACACTGCTATCGAGAGCTTTCAGTACATTCATATGATCTTATTAAATTAAAGCTTATTGGAAGCCTTTTGAGTCATGGAAAGAATGTGAGAGATGGGGAGATAAAATAGTGATTCATCCCACACTATGAGGCTTATATATATAAAATAAATGAAAAACTGTATTTTGAGCTGCATCTGGAATTGGGAGGAGGAGTAAAAAAATATTTTCTATGAAAAGATGAAAGATTCCTTATGTGCCAGGAAGCCAGGCTGCATGGACTCAAGCACAGCTCATTCCAAAGGAGTAGATACCTATGTGTGACTGTAGATTATTCTAGCTGGTTATATATTCTGTCCCAGCCCTCTCTTCACCTGTGTCGCTGACTGTATGTAAATCTCTGCATCGCTTCATAAAGTGGAGTTGTGATAATCAGGTGGGAGAGCGAGTCCTCTCTTGCCCATGGCCATACTCCTGATGGTGTAGGTGATAACTCCTGCAGTAACTAATCAAAAACCCTGATGAGTGGGCACAGGTCTACCAAAACTGTGCTGTGCACCAGGACAGCCACGCTCTGGCTTATCTGAACAGGAAAAGCAAGGGCATGCAATTAGGAAGGTGGCTTGTTGACCATTTCCTAGCTGAACTGGGTGAACGTAGCATGGTCCTGGTTGCTCCCCAGGTGCCCTTGGCATCTACTCTTCCTAGTGCCAAGCAATGCTCCCTCCCAACATTATCCCATGGGTACTGGGGAGGTAGGATTGATGTATCCTTCTCCAGCTGGCAACCATACTTTCTGCTGTATTCAGTTGTCCATCAACATCACTGTTTGTGTTAAGGGAGTTTTGTTGTTTTGCAGGCAGCCAAAGCATTTTGCACCTTTACAGCCAGCCAGGAAATCTCTGCTAGGTTTGAGCAGCACTGCTGGTCTCAGTGCTGTGAGTGCCAAGAGCACATGATTCATTTAGGACTAGAGGAAACAGCCACAAACTGAAGCACCAAAAGTTCCACAGGAGCTTTAGGAAAAATTTCTTGACAGTGAGGGTGCCAGAGCCCTGGCACAGGCTGCCCAGGGACACTGTGGAGTCTCCTTCTCTGGAGATCTTCCAAACCCCTTGGACGCAGTCCTGAGCCACCTGCTGTAGGTGACCCTGCGTGTGCAGGGGGGTTGGACTAGATGATCTGTAGAGGTCCCTTCCAACCTTAAGCATTTTATGAGTGTCCGCACGGATGCAGTGTGGGGTTATATGGCCTTGCTCTGCCTATCACAATGAGGCTCTTAAATATTCATTAAACTCTAAATAGGCAGCGTTTTCTTCCAGCTTGGCGTTGTGTCCTGGGAGGTCATGAGCAGTTGTTCTTGTCGTCGCTCAGTAGGAGACACAGGCCACAGGAGGGCTCAGGACAGCCGTGGCTGCTAATCCGAAATGAATGAAAAGTGCAATTTGAAGCCAGTAAAAGCTTAGTAAACCAGCATCTTTGCTGAGACATGGGCACCATGCTAAGACAGCCAAATTTCAAAAGGAAATTGCAGTGGCTTGCTCTAACAATAAAAATAATCATGATGGGAAAGCCCCTGAAGTTGAAGCCCATCTCCTACACAACTGGAGCATTTGAGAGCAGAGAGGGAGACTTTAATTATGCTGCAGTTTCCATGACAACCTCATATATCAAATGGCCAGACACAAGGATTCTTTTCTCCTGCTTGGTCTTTTTTTGCCTCTGGGATGATTAGGCTGAGATGAGGATTCTGCTGCATTTTTTTGTTATTTCAATGGGGCTCACAGTTTTTATAAGCCTGTCAGGGAGGGGACAGCCCAACACCACCTCACCCAGATGAGCCTGCTGCTGCTTATTTCTGTTGCAATTGCTAATCACTTGCCTTGCTAGCAAATCCCTCTGGGAGCTGCTGTTACACCTGGGAGAAGCATCTGCCTGGTGCTCAACCTTAGTGCACGTTGTCACCACAGTGACGCACGCAGAAGTCTCTCACCAATACATGGCTTTAGCTCCTGCTAGAGGCTGCAACTCACCCTTTGGGGCCCTGTCCTCAAAGCTTTCATGAGACTCTGGCCATGGGAATACACTGGTCCTGCCAACACAGTGTTGCATCCCAAGAGGAGAAGGAGCATCGACAATCCCTTTCTTATATGTCATCTTTTACAAAGCTGTCTCCATCCAAAGCCTCTTCTCTTTTCCAGCACCAGAGTGGGCATGATGGCAGAAGTTGAGGATACTCCTGGCACCATTTAGGATGCCAGGATCTTGTGGCAGAAGTGGTTACCTCTTGAATATTGGTGTACTGAAGGAAAGTGAACTGAAGAGCAGCAAGTCTGTTAAAGCCAGGCTGGGTTAGTAACATGATGATGAAGTGAAGAACAGGCCAAGATCTCATTTTTGCCTCTCCCTGAGGATGTTTCCAGCTTGTCAAATCTCTTGGACTAGAGGAGCAGGTGCCTGTGAGTCTTTGTCCAAACTCTGCTCTCATCCCAGCTGATGGAAGTTTGTTGCCATCGTCAAGATCAAGGAGATCCTCATTTCCTTCCAATTTTTGCTTTGTGGGGAGGAACACAACTTGGGTGAGGGCAATAAATACATAACTACTTTCTCCTTCACTCACATGATGAAGCAGGCACTGGGACTGTGATGGCACCAGGGCTGTGGTGGCAGCGGGAAGCCCTAAGCAATTGCTTTCTTCATCCAAAGAAATCATGGGTTCTAAGATGATATTTTAGATTGAGGGCATTGTTTTGCTTTCTCCAAGGCTTCTCATATGGCAGAACATTAATATTTGCTCTTCCCCTTCCGTTTGGGCCCCATTGTTTGAGGGCTCAGTCTAGAGGCAGCTTTCCAGCCCACCTCTGTTTACTCTGAGTGTCCCTGTTACAGGCCATTAGCTGAGACTTTCCCTTCCTTATGGTGCCTCTGAGGGAAGGAAAGGCTTGCTAGTTCTTCCCAACATTAGAAGACTTATTGTCTCTCTGAACTGCCTTTCAAGAGCAGCTGGGTTTGTTGTATTGTGGAGCTGTGTATTTTCTTTTTAATGGCTCAGCACTACTTGAAAGGCAGATCTGGCCCTAGGGCGTTTGCCAAATCAAATGGTTGGCCTGCTGGGAAAACTCGGCCTAAGACTTTAAGTGGGAAGTGGTCCAACAGCAAAGCAGGTCCAAAATCCTACTTGGCTCAGACTTTTCTTTCTCAGTTCAAGATTTCTGACAGTAAAAACACCATTTTTAGCGGTGACTCTATGAACTCCTCATGCACAGCCTGTTCGGAGAGTGTCAAATATTTTGCGTGCATTGAAATGAGATAATCTTAACTTGAAACAGATTTTTTTCTAAAAGAAGGCTTGTGGGGGCCTCTTTGGTGTATTAGGCATGCCAGCAAGAGGTTTTTATTCCTCCTTGTTCCTTTAAGCTCTGCCAGCCCTGGTCTTTGCAGGTGGTGCTTGAAGAGGTGACGGAGGTTTCACAAGACACACGTTGCTGTCTCTTCTCTTAAATGTTAGGTAGATTTTACCTCTTTCATCCCAACAAGCTGATGACTCTCGCAGAGTTATTAGGAACCACTTCTGATGTAACAGATTTAAGCTTTACTCTCTGCATTGCTAGTTCCTCCGAACAGGCTCCTGGCAAGGGCACGCTCAGAGGTGTGGACGTGCGCATGGACGAGGCCTGGGTCCTGCTCGGACTCCTACGCCTCGCTACAGCCCCGTGCCCTGAAAAGCAAGAAATTCCCCTCCGTTGGAGGCACAGGGAGCAGGAAGCTGCGTCTAGAGGTGC
Source organism: Nothocercus julius (assembly GCA_013398735.1). Classification (NCBI taxonomy): domain Eukaryota; kingdom Metazoa; phylum Chordata; class Aves; order Tinamiformes; family Tinamidae; genus Nothocercus; species Nothocercus julius. Next base: position 120,724 of record VZSV01000366.1, on the reverse strand, counting down.
CGAGTGTTTTGGAGGAGCGGACGGAGGCCCGGGCTCTGCCAGGAGGAGGTCCGTGCCGTCTCCACGACGGGCAGGCAGGGCCGCTCTGTGGCTCGCGGAGCGCTCGCTGCTCAGTGAGCACCGCGCCGGCCGGGGATTCACTGCTGCCTAAGTGAGGCCTGCCTCAGGGAAGCGGGAATCTCTGGGCCTTGGAGGGGGGAGCTCATTTCTGCTCAGGAAAGACTGGGCTGCCATCCCGGACGGGGCTGCGGTGGGATGTCATCTTAGCATCTCCTGACTTCACCCGTTTGCCCCACTGCCCGTGTCCCGGCACGTGTTTCCCGTCAGACTGAAGGAAGGCTGGGAAGTCGGAGGGGCATCTCCTGCCTGGACCAAACTGCACGTGCTTGGCTGCTATGGCTGCACGAGCTATGGCCGGAACTGCGCCCGCTCTCACGGTCAGGTTAGCCTGACCCCGCTCCCGCGAGAGGCTCTCGGTGGCGTTTCTCACCAGCTCGAGTGCAGGAAGGTCTCCCTCCTTCCCTTCGCTCCGGCCTTTGCCTCGGGGGGTCTTTATGAAGCAATCAGATGCTGCTTTGCTCCCTCGGGGTGTCTCTGCTGTGTGTTGCTCCATGACACCTGCCTTTCGTGATTCCTTGAGAGCCCCCAGAAACTGCAAATTGTGCTTTGACGGGAAGATGTGAACACAGCAGAAAGCCTTAGCAGGTGAGTGTCGGGGAGGCTGCTTGCTTCATCCCATCCCAAACTTGTTCCACTCCAAGAGCAGATGCACTTCAGGCACTGTGCCCATGGGAGGGTCTTGTAGATGTAATCCTATTACTAAGGGTAAGACAGGATCTAACCCATTCATAGTGCTGTTGTTAATTAAGACTAGCTTTAAGCCTCCTTGAATAAGATGCCCAATAATCAGGCAGAGCCTGATGTACTGTGTGCTAGCACTGTATAGAAGGCTGGCGAGACCTGAGATATCTGCCGAAAACTTCCGGGGAAATCAGGTGGGTGATGATATTTGTGTTTGTGATCTGAATGCAAATAGTTTGTTCTCACCTGTGCTAACCTCATGGAGTTGAAAGGCGAGACACTGACAGGCTGGTGTATAAATATGCTGGGCTGGAATGAAAGGTTACTGGAGGGAAGAAGAATCAAAAGCAGCTATCCTGAAGCTGGTAAGGAATTCACAGCATTTCTCACATGTCTCATTTCCTTCAGGCATTGTGATACATGCTATTTTTCCGTTTTTGTTAAAAGCTATCTCCTAGGGCTACATGAATAGCTGAGAATCTCAGCTTTTGTTAAAGAAAATGTGATTCTCTCATGGGTGGTGAGAAAAAGCTTAGAAGTCTCAGACTTGGAACAGAAAGCAAATAAAACCCTAACATCTTGACTTTTTAATGAGTATAATTATATTTAAGCTCCTTGCATAATTCTGCAGCTGTCTGAGTGCTGGAAGTTCAAAGTTTGCCATAGTGAGTAGTACTGACATGCTACATGTCAAAATTGGCCTTTAGACTGTATGAGGATATTGAAGATGTTCTGGTAAATATTTATATTTTTTATCTCCAGTGTTAATCAGAACTGAGATTATTTAACTTGCAAGAGTTTATGAAAACAAACTCTGCCTTGATTGCTTGCCTTATGCATTCGCTATTTTTTCCCCAGTGTCCAGCCGTTGGGGAAGCTGGGCTTCTATCAGTGTTAGTTATGCCAGAGTGCTGCTGTTATCATAGGAATTTTAAGAGTGGTCCTCAAGGGCTGATGTTATCCCAAAATTAGATGTTGCCTTAATCTTCCTTGATGCTGAAATTAGTTAACGATGTGAATCTTGAAGAAAAATTATTTGGGGAGGGTTGTCCTCTGAAGAAATTATGGCTCTTCTTGTTGGTATTAGCCTACTAAATATATATTGGCCTGCCTGGATCCCAACTTGCCTTTGCTGATCCCTCTGACTTTGCTCCTGGAGGGATTTCAAGCCATGCTCATGGGCCACTGCTATATCTCAGTTATTAAAAGCCCACTTGATAGCAATGCAAGTGTGCCATGATGTTCTTATGAGGGGTTGATGTAGCAATTGAGCTCCACTGGGATCCTGGTCCATGTCCTAGATAAAGCAAAGAAGTCAGGGACTCCTCCTGCTTCCTAGCTTTGACAGCTGAAAACTAAGCCTACTCTTGAGTTTGAGTATCAGCTAGAAGCTCTCCAAGAACATGTGCATGTGTTTTGTGGGGTGCGTTTTGCCAACAAGGAGCTCATAAGGCTCAGGGAAGATCCTATGTTTTAAAGGCAAACCAAGCTCTGCAAATAGTACTCAGAGGCTTGGATTTTTGGGTAGCATCAGCAGCTGCTGCAATGATGGTCCAGGGCCACAACCCTCCTCATCCCTTGTATGTCAAGATCAGTGAGAGAGTGAAGTGGAGGCTGCGTGCCCTGACTTGGGGAAACTGAGCATAAATAACTGCAGAGTCCAGTGGTGAGGACAGATTAAATGAGCTGTTTGAATACCAAAATTGGATGTCACCAGTACAGCTCAGACCTCGCTGACTGCATTTCTGTGTCAGGGAGCTGTGGGCTCTGTGGGGTACCTCGGTCTCTACATTTTATACTTGCTTTGCAGAGGTTATAGCTCATTCTTTCAGTACTGCTGTGTTTGGCCTTCAAACAGAGGTGAGGCACCCTTAATTCATCCTTAAAAGAAAACTTCAGACTTTGCTGTTTAACATGACTTTTTGCTAAGAGAGATTCTGTAAGAAGAACAATACAATTGAGTAAACCTGTTTTTAATAGCCACTGCTTAACCCCCCATTCTCCCTGAGCAAGCAAGCAGGGAGAGGGGAAAATGTCACCAATTTTATCTTCACCTAGGAATACCCAGGAAAAAGCTGTGTTTTGTCCCTTGACTGAGGCGGGGAGGAATCGGATTGCTGCTGTTGTCTGAACCCACCAGCCTTGGCCTGTCTTACAGCAAATGTTTGCTGTCATTTCAGGTCTGTCAGCCAGTGTTGACCTTGCTATGAACCATACTGAGTCTTGGTTTGTCACCAGACAGACAAATGAGTGTGGGAGAGGAGTGAAGGAAAGCCAGTCTCTTAAGTGCATTGTGGAAGATGGCAGTGTGAAAAACAGAGAAGAAAAAGCACCCAGCCTTCATCTGCTTTCTCCTCAGGGCTATCTCTTGTGGTGAGATGGTCCTGTACGCCTCCTGAGCCCTGCTGCATTAATGGTGTTATTAAACGGTAAGGAAAGGCAGATCATGACACAGTATTCCCTCTGCTGCTCAGGTGGATGCTGAATAGATAAGAGAATAGATAGAGTACCATTTTCAGGAGCTTTCCACAGGTGGCAGGTGAAAGGGGAGAGATCTAAGCAGATCACCTCTTGTCCCATACGTGTGCACAAGGAAGGAGAGTGCAATGTGTTTTAGAAACTGGTTCCCCTTTGCCATTCCAAGGCTGCAGGGAAAAGGTATCAGGCTTTGCCTGTGCCAAGTGGAGCTAGAAAATGGTGTGTTCTGCATGAGGAATGAATTACACATAACAGATGAGGGCAAACTGCAGCTGCAAACTTGCATCTCCATTCAGTAATAACATGAACTGTTTAAGGTTATGCATAAGCTTGCATTAATCTGGGGGCCCATGTGAATGTGGAGGATGGGGCAGAGCCACCAACCAGGCTGAGCTGATATGGTGTGTCCCCTCCCTAATGGGCCATCGATGCAGGCTGGGCAAGCAGTACTTTCAATGTGCCTGTTTCTCATCCTGTCACTAATGGGAGCTGAGGGTAACAAGCTCAAATGAAAGCAGATATCTCTTATAAGTTTCCATACGCTTGGTGGGAAGGTTTTAATTGCCAGCCCCAGATTACCACCAGTGATGTGTCCCCCGTATAGCTTCAGGACTCCTCTATTCAGAGTGCTGCAGAGGACATGTGAGAGCCAAACTGAATCCAAGATTGACAGCGCTGCTGTTCCCTTCTCCAGCCTTCTTTTTTCAGCCTTGCAGTGGAGGATTGATTTCCTTAACCCAAACTATTCTTACTCTTGCCTGATGCGACAGTGCTGGCCTCTCCTCCAGCCTCACTGTTGCTCTCTGCTGTAGTCAGCTTTCCAGTGCTGGTGCTGGGCTTTGGGAGAGCTGCGGTGCTTTCTCACCATTTAATGAGTCTGTCACAGCCTGCGGAGTCCTCTGGAGATGCATGGGTGAGGCTGTGTGGCTCTAAGACTCATGTCAGGCCGTGAGGCTCTGCAAATGAGGTAGTAAGTCTCTGAATTATGTCAGTTTTTCCAGAAAACCTCCCCCTAGATGGATGTGTAAAAATGATTTAAAGGAGTTGGCAGCTCTCCAAGGCCGATCAGAAAGGAAAAGGCAGAAATACAGGAATAAATGAGTCCTTTCCTCATGCCAAGTCAATGAAGAGGAGCTTCCAGATCTAATTTAAAGCCTTGTTACCTTCATTAGTGATAAGGCTGTCAGCCAGCGGTGGAGGAACAGGGTCGGTAGCCATAAAATGGAGACCTGGATGTCATGAGTGGGTCTTCAAGCGTTGGATTCTCTTGTCTGGTGGTCCCAGTGACTCTTAGTGCATCTGGTTTGACACTTGGCAAGAAAGTGGAGACAGTAGAAATGAGTGGGTTAAAGGCTGTTGAGAGCAGGATGGGGATGCTGGCATGGGGTCTCTGGCACTGAGAGATGCTTACCCATGTGGCCGTGGGCAGTCAAGGTCCCAGTGAATTATTTAGGAGGTCAGACCCATCTGGCTGCTTTTCCCAAATTCATGAGATTTTTTTTTGAGAGTCCTGAACTATTCAGTGAAACACTGACTCCCTGCTGTCTGTTGAATTTACCAGTAGCTTCAGCCAGAAGAGAAGAGACAGGGAACAATACCCAAACTATCAACACACTTTTGTTTCTTGATCACTTTTTAAAAGAGAAGTTTCAGTCTGACATTTACAAACATAAGGCTGGTAAGTTGACTTGTGATGTAAAAAAATCACAGTAAATATACCATTATGACAATGCTAGACCAGAGGAGGAGATAAAAAATTTAATGCTCTTGATGTGCTAACAGTTCATGTCACCTTTTCCCTTCCATTTTCTGGAAGTGACCCTTCAGAAGGGAACAGATCTCCAGATCTACATCCAGATGGGAAGGAATCCTGGCTTTCACGGGAGTGATGTTAATGAAATGGACCGTGAATTGTGTTTGCACTAGTGGTTCCAGAAAGGTGCATTGAGAAGCTCAGTGATTTAATTTGGTCTGTCTTCCACCTTGGAAATGTTAAAGTAAAACACAATTGAGAGATACTTTGACTTTACACCTACAGAACAGAGGTTTTTTTTTCTCTTTCCTGCTCCTTCTGCATGGTTGGCAGAGCAGGCTGTTCCTTTGGATGTAACTGTAGAGGCACTAACACAATGCACCTCCAGTCCAGAGCAGGCACTCAAGGTAACAGTACCCCTCTGGCACTCCCAGGTGGATCTGTGAGCCTGATGGAAACTCAGCTCTTCACACTTGGGCTTTGGGCTGTATACAAGCTGTACGCAAAAGTGTGACCCATGTGAAGTTTGAGGTGCATCAGAGCGGGGGGGGGGGAAAAAAAAAAGAAAAAAAAGTACCTCCTAGACAAGAGCCCGTCTTTGCCTCCTGACAGCCTTCAGTTCTCAGTGTGCATCTTTCATTGCTGGCAACAAGGGAGCACTCTTCCTCCAACTCATCTGGAGCTAATAAGGCTGGAGCCTCTATTATTGAAATAGGGAGGATTTGGCATGCTGTGCCATTGGGGCCATAGAAACATCAGAGAGTTGCTGAAGAAAAGGAGTGATTTGTGTTGTGCTGCTATATCTGGTTACGCACACCTGCACTGATATGCAAAGAGATGGGGCTGTTTATTGGCAAGGACAAAGCCAGCGTGTTCCAGGCTGTGGGCTAGCAATTGCCTCCAACACGCTGCTGGCTGGGCCACATTCCTAATGTCATCTCACCAGGATCCAGTGTCTTCCCCTGCACCTGCAAAGCGTTCATTGCTCCTGTAGTATTCCCTGGGAGCCTGGAGGAAGAAGCAGCCTGGATTAAGGAGGAATGAGCAGAGTTTTGTTGCGATGATAGTTAAAAGCTGCTGGTCAGAGCACTCCCCTGACTGTTAGGCCCACAAGGAAAGACCTGCTGGAGGGCTCGGCAGAGCTGTGGAGTAGGTGAACTGCAGCTCTCACGGCTCAAGCATGATCTGTGAAGTGAAGGACATGGCTACACCTAGACCTTTATCTCCTTCTGGCGAGTTGGAGCTCATTTCTGGCTGGTGTTGATTCCCTGTTGCTCCACAGTGTGAGAAAAGAGACCATGGTGGTGAACAAGTGTCTCTTGGGTGCTTTGTGGGTGATCTGTGCTGAAAACAGTTTGGGGGGGGAGGGGGGGATCATGAACTGCAGCAATTTCGATTTTTGGCTGAGCACTTGAAAGGTTTTTTAGGGCCACCAAGAGGCCTTTTTTGGGGTTTCTGGACTGTCAAGTTTTAAGATCTTTCCTCAAACCATAGGGGAACTGTATTTCTTAACAGCAAAATAATCAGCATGAAGTTTCTAATGGATGTGTTGAGTTGTTTCAGTGATGGGCCATACCAAGGCTGAAATATTGAGAGGAAATCAGATGCAAGACTCTTAGCTTCAGCTTTTTGAGGAGAAGGGTGGACTTGAGGAGAACACAGGGCTGGGCCTGTTCTCCACTAGCACTGTAGGCCTTGCTTTGGGGTCCAAGGAGACCTGGTCTTTGTGGGACGCAGAGCTTGTGCTATGATCTAGAACAAATGAGAAACAACAGCGTGTTTACAAAGCTTTTAAGGGAAGATTTTTCAGAAATACTATGGGGAAAAAAAATCCTGTAGATTACTCCTTCAACTGGGAACTTCCCTCTCCCTCCCAGTTTCTGGCAGGTAGCTATCCAGGCATTACTATCCCCCCTCATTGCACTGAACTCAGTGCCCTGTAGATCTTCATGTGCACAGTGGGAAATTGCAAGCAAATGTCTTAGTTGGCAAGGTCCATTCATGCTCTCCATGACCAACACTGAGTAAACTAATGTGGGTGGATATGCAAATTTTGGGGCAGTGGGAGGAGGATGTGGGGCTGTTTATCTTGTACATGGCTCGATAAATCAGGGAGGCTATACATGGCACTCAGTGAAAGTCGTGCCTTTTAATGTGATCTCTGTCCCTGCCTTTAGTAGCTTTGTCGTCTGCGCAGATGCAACGTAACATGACAAGACATGTTTCAGCCAAGGTCTGCATTTTTGCAAAGCTATTGTCTTCTCCCTGGATCTACTGAGCAGCTCAGTAGCACTCGTGACACAGTTATTTGTCAGTTGCAAAACTGCTTGTTGGACTTCAAGTTTGCCTTCTTAGGTAATCACACCTGGAAAATGACTTTTTGTTTAGATTGATAGAAACGTGGTGCTCGCTTGATTTTATCCTTCACTGCTAGTGACTTAGTGTCAAGTTTTGCTGTCAGCTTGCAGGGGAAGCTCTCTAGTTTTATTTGGGGTTATTTTGCTCATTTGACCTGATGGATAACCGAAGGTGCGTTTCCATTGATAAGCTGAAGTTGCAAGGAGCCTAGATAGTTAAAGGAAGAGATCCTTAACTTTATAGGACAAGCTGCTCCAAACAACCCTACCTGCAGAAGGTTTCTTGAATTTGCATCATCACACTTGTGCCTGTATTTTATGCTGCTTTTGATATCAGTAGGTCTCAAAGCATGTTGTGGAAGAAATCAGTGTGGTCCCTCCTTATCAATGCAGGAGAGACTGTCTGCTCAAAAAAGCAATGAAGAGGCAGGACATGATGTCTATGGTGTCCCTTGCTCAGTGCCTGCCTCTAGGTGTAAGAACACTGTGGTGTCTCTTAGCTTTGTAGTTTCCTTGGGTTTGTATGTGTGGTTGTATTTATGCATATGCAGCTGCCTGCCTGAGGCTGCAAAGGCACAGGACACCTGTGTTTTGTCAGTGAAAATATTTGTGGAAATACACCCATCAGTCATGCAGGTGAAGGTGCAGCTCAGCTGAAATCTAGCTGAAATACGGCCCCAATTGTCTCTGGAATGAATCTTCTCGGATTCAATAGCTTAAGCTGGCATGCTATCAGTTTCAGACTCTCCTTATTGAGAAGGAATTGCTGATGATTGTGCAAAGCCAAGTGATGTTTGAAATAGGATCTGTGTTGTCACTGTAACTGAATCCCAGCTGTTCAGGGATCCTGGCTGGTTGCAGAGTCCATGTTGAATGGGCCTTGCAATACTAATATTTGCCTGTGAATAGATGCCTTATTATTAATTTAAAGTCTGATATAAATCATGAGTTAAGAAATGCGGTCTTAGGCTTCATGTACAGAAATAGATGTGGCCTCTTACATGGGGAGACATTTTGATTACACTTCCATAACTGGATCATGCTGAAATGGATACCTTAAATTTAGTTACAAAAGACTAATAAGAAAAAAATCTAAACAATTTATCACAGCCACAGCACTATATTTAAAGCTGTCAATGTTTCCAGGATATGAAGTGATTATAAATCCTAGAGATTTGTAACTGGCCATAGGAATCTGTCTTCATGCTGACATTTAAGATTTGAGTTCTCCAAGTGAGGCCTCTGATTCAGCAATGCAGTTAAGCCTTCGCCTCCATTTAAGTTTAGGAACAGCCCCAATGAAGTGCCAGGTTTAAATGTAAGTAGGTATTTAAATATAGTATTGAATCAAGATCTGAATACCTCATTTCTTTTTCCAAGTAGCCAAGTCTTTGCTGCTGACTTGCAGTCAGGGATATCAGAATACTGCTCTCTGGTTTCCTTTGAGACAAGCAATGCCTACCTAATCCTATTCTGAGTTTGAGCTTGTGGCAGCTGAACAGCTAACAAACGAGAACAGCAGTCAAGTAGTGTTAGATGCAGCCCTCTATGAACCTTTCCTTAGAGTTTGCACAGAGCCATTAGAAAAAGAAAAAACCACTAGTAGTTTAACAGCACCTTAAATCCACTGATTCTGCTAGATTATGTTGTTGGCATCTCCAGTTCAGGACAATGCCTTTGAAGAAGGTATAAGAACCTTGGAATTCTACAGGCATGGAATTAACTTCCTAAGGGTGGGCCTTCCAGGTCTCTGCTAGCTTGTGACCTGAAGCAAGAGTTGTGTTTTTTTTTTTTCTTTTTTTTTTTTTTTTTTTTAAACACTCATTTGGAATCTTGCAACTTCTAGTAACAGAGTGGATGTCTCTTCTCCAGTTTGGCTAAGGACGTTTTCATGGAGAGGAGAGTGGGGGGGGGGGGGGGAACAAAAACAAAAACAACAACAAAAAAAAACTCATTTGTTGCACAAACTCAGAGCTGGGCAAGAATCAGAATGTTTCATTTGAATGCACCTGACCTTGAAGGTGCTGGCTGCTAAGATCTAAAAACAGATACAGCCTTGATATCCACAGGCATTCCCTTTTCTTCCGTTACATCAAGCATGTTCATCAGAGCTCCTCTGAGCTGCTGAAACCAAGAGACAGCTTGCTGTCCCTCCTTATCAAAGACAGAAATGGAGCATTTATGTCTCCTAAGAGATTCTGTTTTTTGTGAATATTACTTTTTCTTCACTTCTGACCATAGGTAAATGAGATATTTTAGCTGCTCAAGAGCAGCACAAAGGAATTTTGTTTTGCTTGAATTATGATACAAATAATCCAGAAAGAGCCTGGCATTTGTAAAAGTGGCCAAGAAAAAAAAAGGCAATGAGCAATACTTCTGCCTGTGGCTCTGCTGTTTTTTCTGTTTTCATATCCTGCCTTCATTTTTTTTCTCTCATAAGTGATGTCAAGCCTGTGGAATGTATGTATTTATTAGCAGAGTAAAAAGCAATAAGAAAAAAAAAAAAAAAAAAAAAAAATAAAAAAAGAAATTACTTCTGAACGTCCCTTGCCAAGCATGTGAATCTTTCAGGAAACAATACGTGGCTCAGATCAGCAAATCACTGAAGAATGTGAGTTGTCCTGTTGCAGTAAACAGCACTCAAGCCTGCAGAACTGTGCTTTGGGGAAGCAGGGCCTCAAACCCAGCATCTGTATGGAACATATTCCTGTGGTTATCCAGGCCTTGCATGAGACACAGCCTGTGCTTGGAGGGCTGACTCTGTCAGTCTATAACACTGCGTGGCCTGGCAGGCTGGGGGCTTTTGCTGATGGAAATGTGCTTTTGTGTCTGTGGTCCAGGAGGTCACTCCGCAGGTTTTAGATTGCCCATAACTGCTGTGCTGCAGATGGCTTGTCACGTGTCCCCAACACATCATGTACCTAGTCCTGTGGTGTCTACCCTTATCTTACAACAAAGGGTATATCTGCAAAGATTTCTGCAGCCCAAGCCTGATTTGCTAGAAACACCCATTCAAGAAATGCATAGATGAGGCACTTGGGGACATGGTTTAGCAGGCATGATGTTGAAGGATTTATTGCTGGACTCTGTCTTGCAGGTCTTTCCCCACCATAATGATTCTATGATTATTCAAGGATTAAACAACTAGGGTGACAGGGAAAGATGTCTGTCTCTGGAGAACCCACATCCTGCAAACTATGCATAGGAATTGCTAGAAGGAGCTTGTTGCAATGGGTTGGATATCTCCATGCTTTTGCATTGCGCCAGGACACGTAGAAAACTGGGTTGTCCATAGAGCCTCATCTGCACCTGCAGATGAGATTAGTTTGATCTCGGAGTAGATTGAAAAACTCCCCTGATGTTGGGAGACCAGTTCTGTCTGCCCTGGGGAAATGCTGCATCTAGCAGAAATTATGAACAGTGGTGCTTATTATTTATTCTGCAATGGGGCTTCAGCCAAACTGTGCTTTAATCCAGCCACTGTGCTTGCACACACAGCTTGAGTGAGGTTTTGGGCAGAAGGGAAGGCATAACTGAAAACCCAGGAGAGAAGACAAAGTCATCTTAAATGGCTCCCATCTGTCTCTTCTTGCCCACTGCAGGGATCAGATTTATGAAACCTTCATCTTAGCAGAGGCTCATTATCATGCCAGGTACCAGCCCTGCCACCAGCAAGTCAGTAGGGACTGCACCGAGTGAGTGCCATTACCTCTGCTCCCCAGTCCTATGGTCGATGAAGTTTTGGGTGCCTGCCCAGGATGCTCTCAGTTACTTAGCGTTTCTTCACTCGCTGCCAGGCTTTCTGTGCAATAAAATTTACACCTCCCAAGAGAAGTTTTCTAGGAAAGGCTGTGTGTCTGCATTCATGCCAAGGCAGAAATTCACTTGCAGTGATTATTGAGCAGCTGGAAGGAAACTGGCCAAAAACAGCCTCAGCTTAGCTCTTATCGATGCTGAAGAGATTACCTTTCCCATCCTATTGCATGAGTTAGTTTGTATGTTGCCATTGGGCATCTTAGTGAGGTCTTGGAAGAGGGCCTTGTCCTTGAATAAAAGGGGAGGGATCTGAGCTCACAAGGTTTATGGATATGCAGAAAGAGAGAAGGATCGACTTCCTCAGCTGATAATTTTCCTTCTCCAGATAATTAACTCCTGAGAGCCCTAGTGCCACTTCAAGAGCCATTTCATGCTGCATTTGTCCAGTGGACTACTGTACCCTCCTCTCGCCCATGGTTTCTTGGTGAGAGGGCACAGAGGGGTTGAAAGCCCCCTTGGAAGAACCGCAAAGAGTATTGTGTGGTCTTTCACTTGACTTTGTTGGCAGCCCATCTTGGTGAGATTAATCCTGTAGTCAGAGCAGCTTTAAGGGAGTTCATTTCTGAGGGAATTAATTTATAAGGTAAAAGTTTAGCAACTGGTATTCCTCCCAGCTTAACAGGGTAGTAGGAAGGAAAACACATCTGCAAATATGTGTGTCTCCAGCAGGTCAAGGGAGGGGATCCTGCCCCTCTACTCAGCCCTGGGGAGGCCACACCTGGAGTACTGTGTGCAGTTCTGGGCTCCCCAGTACAAGGGGGATGTGGAGCTGCTGGAGAGAGTCCAGCGCAGGGCTACGAGGATGATCAGGGGCCTGGAACATCTGCCCTGTGAGGAAAGGCTGGGAGAGCTGGGCCTGTTCAGCCTGGAGAAGAGAAGGCTGAGAGGAGACCTGAGCAGTCTCTATCAGTAACCTCAAGGGAGGCAGTGAGGAGGATGGGGCAGCCTCTTTTCAGTGGTGGCCACTGATAGGACTAGAGGAAACGGCCCCAAACTGAAGCACCAAAAGTTCCACAGGAATTTAAGGAAAAATTTCTTGACAGTGAGGGTGACAGAGCCCTGGAACAGGCTGCCCAGGGAGGTTGTGGAGTCTCCTTCTCTGGAGATCTTCCAAACCTGCTCGAACGCAGTCCTGAGCCACCTGCTGTAGGTGACCCTGCGTGTGCAGGGGGGTTGGAGTAGGTGCTCTCTAAAGGTCCCTTCCAACCTAAACGATTCTATGAATAAGACTTCTACACTGGCAGCACATAATGCCCAAGAGATGGGGATTGCTTAAGAGGCAGCAAGAGACACATTTGTGTATGAGGCATGAAAGTCAGGCTGTAGAAGTGCAGAGGTAATGTAACAGGGGAGGGCATCCTTGGTGCAAAGGTCTGTTCACCTACCAGAAGAAGCAGTGTTGTGCAAGGACTGTGTTGCTCTTAATTGCTGCATGTTTCTGTGCAGCAAACACAAATTCTCACAACAAATTCAAATTCTTATTTGGATCCTTTTTTTTTTCAGTGGAAAACTGGGGTCTTGGTGAAACCGTGCTGAAATCAAAAGCATCTGTGAGGTTTTTGTTTATCTAGCAACCTTTACAAGCATTCATGGAGGTGAAAGGGAGCCAGATCACCAAACACCAAATGCCCTTAAGTAAGAAATGTTCTCATTCTTCAGCCCAAAGATGAAGTATATCAGCAGAAAAAGAACTATAGCATTTTATAGGAGCTGTAGCTTTATTCTTCTACTTTCCTTGCAGATCCAAACCCCCAGCAGATCCCAATTTCTGTATCATGTCCCAAGCATGATGTCTACCTTCTCCTTCTAGGCAGTAGGGTCATCTCCCACTGTTCTATGTTATATCCATATAGGCAATATTGTCACCCGAGAAAGATGCTTGTTCTCTGAACGAGAATGGGATCATGATACATTGCAGTGGGATGTACGAATTGAGCTCCTTCCCCTCTTGGGCTTCAGAGCCCACCGCAACACAGTTGTTGCAGTGAGGGGAGGGGACATGTAGCATCAACCCTGCTTTTCTTGGGAACTCTGTATTGAAACACTCCATCAATCTAATCTTAGGTCCTCATGCCAGGATGGCAGGCTATCCTATGGACAACCGAAAAGTCACAGTGAGCAAACCCAGGAAGCATCAAAGCAGAATTCGAAAGAATTGATATTGGCAAGAAATGACAAAGCCCTCTATGTTGCCCTTAATAACATCCTACTTTGCTCAAAGACAGTGCTCTTGTGACATCCTGTTTTTCACTGTTCTTATATCTGAGTTGGTTCCTTTTCAGTTTAGAAAGTCAACAGTAGTGTCAGATATAAAAATGTCCTTTTTTGGTTCTGGGGAGTAGAAAGCTGGTGAAGACAGGTCACTTGGGTTGGTGAACTGACTTGGCAGAGGTAAAGCAGTGGCAAATTGCATAAAACTTCCAGCTTTGGAAGTACTGAAATCAGGTCTGTGTGCATTGTTATCTGATTTATTTTACAGTTGCTGCTATTATTTACCTGATAAATAATCAGACAGTATTGTTATCTGATTTTTATGCCCTTATGCCCACCTGGATAATGCATAATAACTTTGCAGCTGCCTGGGATGAGGAAATCTGAGAAGAGTTTACCCTGCAGAAGCAGCAAGCTAAATGGCTGGTCATCAATGGTGAACTCATAAAACCTTTTTCTAGAAGGGTCTTTCCACCATAAAAATACCATTCAGGACCTTGTTTCAAAGTTAGGTTTGCTGATGCTACTTTGGCTATGTTTACACGGCTCAATGGACTTCTGCCTGACGAGATTTCAGAGCCGAGCTTTGAAGTTGACCACTCTCCTGCCACGTGCCTTCTCTCGCTTTGAACTTCCTTAACCAAAAATAGCTCCCTTCAGTCACAGAAAATTTCAAAGGTATCAGACAATAGCTAGGTCTCTGTTCCCACTGTAGTCAGTGGGATCTTTGCCATGGTCTCAAGGGGAGCGTGATGAGAGCGGCAGGGCTCTGTCACAGACTTCTGCCCCAAGGGCATTAGGAGCGCTAACAATAAGCTTCTGCAGCTCAGAAGATTAGTTTTAGGATTGGAGAATCGTTTTTTTCTCAGGACATGTGGACAAACCCAGCCACCATTTGGAGACCTGTGGGAAGGACATAAACCAGTTCCTAGAGCGTGGAGGCCACAGTGGGACACAGCATCTCCAAAACAGGTGTTAACAAACTGGCTCTGCAGAAAAAAGGACAGAGCTGCAGCAATAAGGCTGTCCCAGCCCAGAGGTATTACATCAACCCATGCCCATGTCCTACACTATCCAACCTACATGTCCTATACCATCTAGCCCAAAGGTTCTGAACATGACCAATTTATAGGTCTTACACCATCCATCCCATAGGTCATGCACTCTCCCAAATTATAGGCACTACACCATTCAACCCACAGGTTCTACACAGTTTTAACCCACAGGTTTTGCACTCACCACTAGAAACACACAGGTGTCATCAGCCTGTGGGAGTTTGCTGTGTGCCTAACCCCATGTGCTGTTTGTTTAAAGCCCCAGATCTCAGAATTTTGTAAATAGGAAAGACTCTCCACACATTTTTGAGGTCTTACAGCATTCCCGTATTGGGAACACTAGAAATATTAACCTTCTCATTGTGAGACAGACACTATGAAAACTCTACATGTCTAAAATCTTGACTGTGTTTTTGTTGGATTTTTTTTTTATTTTTCTGGGTTAAAAAAAAAATCAGTATTAGTTCTTCCCACAGATCTTACCTTACCTATACCCTTGGATATCTGCATCATATCTACAACAACTCTGCCACTAGAAAAAGATGCATTTACCAGGCTCTGGCTGGAAATAACCTTCCCAGTATAACTGCCAATTTCTCTGCTGGAGTTCAGGCTCCGTCAGAAGCAACTTGTATTGGTGTTTCATTTCAGAGCCCTCTCTACAAGCGGAACCAGTCAACATTAGAGACAGTTGGATGAAAATAAATGGAGGAAGCCAGACATGGGAACAATATCAAAGACACTGAGCCTTTTAAGATAGTGTTTATCCTAATATTTACAGAGTCCTTCCAAAGCCAAGAGATTTCTTCTGGACTTCAGAGACTCAGTACTGTTGTGTTCTGGTTTATGGCCTCGGTGCCAATGTAAATTGAAGGGCTGATAAACACCACGCACCCTGCCATGCTTTGTCAATGGACATCTTTCTTGGAATTAAGTGCCTAAACAATATGAAAGCAATTTTATTCTGTTTTATGTTCTCGCCTGTCTCCTAAACAATTGTTTTCAGATTTAGACGGGAATATGAATTCAGTGGGCCTTGTTTTTCTTCCCATCTTTCTATCAGGCTGATAAGCTACCCTGCCAGCTCGTGTGCAGAGTGCTCTGACGTGGCATTATCCTGAAGTGTTTGGCTTGTAATTGTCCCTCACTTGGAAATGAGCATTCGCTCATCTGAATTCAGAGCAAGCTTCAGCTGACCAAGGAACGGCTCCGCTCGGAGAAGCGGAGCTATTTCAACTTGAGCTTTCACTGTAGCTGTCTGATGTTCAGCCTTGTTGGGTGTCTGACCCTAATTAGAGAAGGGAATTGGGGACCTATAGCAGAAAGCTGGCAAGACTGGAGAATGCACATTCATCCCAAGGTTGCAATCTTCTAAGTTGCTGCTGCATCAGCATAGTGATTAGTGGCTCTTTTCCCACTGATTTACTGCAATGGAATAGAAGCCTTATTATTGTCTGTTAATTAGAGCTATTTGCTTACCAGAAAGTAGTTCAGGCCTTCCTAGCTATCAGCTAGTTTTAAAACTGTTAGGGGTAGCTGAAACACTCCTGGATGAAGCCTGGTAGACCTGAGGCAGGGCTTGTGCAAACCATGGTGCTTTCCGCAGGAGGCGGCTCAGGGCTGCTGGTTCCGGATCACCCTCCTCCTCTTCCAGCACCTGTGTTGTGTCTAACCTTGACCTGGCCCTGGGTCACCCAGGTCTGGCCCTCACTCTCAGGTTGTACTTTGGCTTGGTCAGACACCAGCGAACCTCAGGGCAATGTCCCAGCGGCCTGCAAGTGGTCCCGAGACGAGATGAGCATGTGCCAATCCTCTCCTGACCGGAGTTGATGGCAGGAGGCACAGTGGGCTCCACTCTGGTCCCCATCAAGGGGCCAGAAGGCCAAAATCCAAGGTCGGATCCAGGCTATGGACTGCAGCCTTCCTGAGGGGCAGCAGGCACAGCCTGTCTCCTGCTAGTGCCTCTGCTCTTAAATCAATCTGTCACTTAATCTGTCTGTTACTCTTAAATTAGATGCTGCTCCATTGCTTAACCCAGTCGTGGGAGATGTGGAATAACAGGGCCCAGACCTCCCCCTGTCTTGGACCTGCACGCTGCAGAAACCAGGAACTACCAAGGAATGCTTCCAAATCCTTTTTCCTTGTGGGAATTACAAGGCAACATAGGCTTGAGGCTTTTCAGACAATGCAGAGGGGAAGGGAAGCAGCGGAAGCTGAGGAGGATGTGGTGGGAAGAGAGGACCAAATGCACCCAGCAGCTGCCTGGCATTGAGCTGCACAAAGCAATTGCAAGCAGGGGTTGAGCTGGGCTACTCTGCCGTGACTTACTCTGGAAATGAAAGGGAATGTGTCAGGCAGAATCCATGACATGAAAGTGAGCGTCGAGCCGTCTCCCAGCTCAGGCAAAGGCAGGGGTCAGAGGCTTTGGCTTTTGTGGGTTTGTTGTTCCGTGGTGGAATGCAAGCAATTTCTTGGCACCATTTTTTCCACAGGATATTAGCATTATAAAGAGAGTAGCTGAAAAGCAATAGTTAAGATATGCTGATGTTGGCTACGCTCACTATCCAGGATACTCTGTCCTTTCCCAGTCAGTATGGTTAAAGAATCATGCAATTGTTCCAGCACTTTTTAACATACTGAAATAATATCTGAGGAAGATGACTGGCAGGAGCAGACATGATATGTTACCATCTCAGCTCAGTAATGCAACAACTCCTTTTTGCCCTTCCTCCCCTCCTCACTGCGATTTCTCTGAGTCTTAGTCAGTATGAGGCAACTTCTTCTTTGGCTTTGTGCTCTCTGCAGGAGACTTGCAACCTGAAACCTGCTAAAAGGGATATCTTAGGAAAGACAAAACAGTGGGTTGGTGGCTTCTTTCCTCTCTTGACAGGTATCAATGGATCCCAAAGAGGGCTTTGTGTCTGCTCTGGCTCTAGTTCACATTGGGTATTTGAGGAACAGGACCAGCAGCAGCAAATCTGGCTAGAATATTTTGTATACTCTGATATTAGGCTTAGCCAACATCAGACAAATGATGGCTGGTCTGGGAAATCATACTGTAATCAAAACAACACCAGAAAAGTGGTTGTTCACAGGCCTCTCCTCCTTCGAGGCATCAGTTCCAATCCAGATTACGTTAAATCGAACTAAAAAGCATCCAGATTGCATAGTTGTAAAGTAGCCAAGAATTCATGAGTTTTCTTGATCCCAGGTCCCCATTGCAATTTCTTTTGCATTCCTCTGGCCACCTACATGCTGTGAACAATGAATGTGCCCAGCTTGGGAGGCCACAGGGAGAGGAGTGAATGTTTATAAACTGAAAATTGCCCTTTGGGTGGTGGGAAGGGATTTTCTTTCCCAGCAGGAAAGACAGGATCATAACAGCAATGGAAACTTACAATTCCTGCAAAATCCTTTATTCAGGGGCTTTCTGGAAGATTTGTGTCTCTTTGCTGCAGCTGATGGCCTCAAGCCTTGCTGTCAGAGGCTATATTTGCTTGCTCCTCAGTAAGCCACATCTGCACATCACCCAAGGGGCTGACTGGCATCCCTGTGACACTTCTCCCTCCCCACGCAGCTCCCGTCCTGGTGATGTGGGTGCTCTGCCATGGTGCACACACTCTGCCCTAGCTGCTGGGATAACCATACCTCTCCCTTGTGGGATGCGAGGCTATGAGCGCTGGTGGGCAGGGCCTCTGATTTCTCATTAGCTTCCTTCTTAGCTGCAGGTGGAGCTTCACCTGCCTTGCAGTTAAAAGAGTGGAAGAAGAGTGCCCAGGAGTGTCCTTTGTAAAAAGCTGTGTCTGTTTCTAGCCTTGTCTCCAGTGCATGTAGGAAGGGAGTTGGAGAACTACTATGTAGCCTCTCCAGGATGACCTGAAGAGGCTCTGAAGGTAACTTTGCAACTGGTAGACGAGAAACTGCAGTTGAATTGGAGAGAGCTGGGAGGCAGCTCTGAGCTTCTTGCCACAGTCTTTATAAAATACAAGAAAATGTCTGTCCTTCTCTATAGGTTTGCACCCATAGAGATAGGCTTCTTTAGTGTGCTTGAGCTGCTGAGGAGTAAACTGATGACCAGATGGAAGAGGTGGAGGGATATCCTTTGAGCCCCTGAGAAGTGCAAAGCCAGATCTGAAAACTCTGCTGTTTTTTTCACATTCCTCTTCTCAGGATCGTGCTGCTTGGTCACCTCACATTCAAGCTGCTACTGCAGTTTCCCTGAGGGAAGCCCAGCAAATCTAGAGGCAGCTGGGCTGCAACTTCAAAATGTTAACACAATCTGCAAGGCAGACACCTCTCTAGCTCTTTGTGATAAATCCTTACCTGCTTTCTGTCAATGTGCAGCTTTGTATCCTCTTCCCTTGGATGGAAAGCAAGGCTAAAATGACCAGGAATGAAGGAGGTGGCTGTGTTTGCTAGTCTCTTGCTGTCAACATAGAGCAATTTAGGGTTGTTCCATTGCTTCCCCAATGTATTTACTTGTGGGGAAGCAAGAAGGACTTGAAGACTGGAGAGCTTAGACAGCTTTCTACCCTTGTGAGGGGGATATTGCTGATAGAGAGATGAAAAGTACTCCCCAAGGGGAAAATTAAGGAAATCATGCCTCCATGGCTGAGTTTATAAACAAAGAGACACTTACAGTAAACATCCAGAGTAATGGACTCTCACTGGGGAGCACGTGAGATTATTTTCTTGCACTAACTGGTCTTAATGGAGTTAGTTTCATGAGAATCATTCATCTTTGTGATGGTTGGAAACATTGCATTGCAGAGGGGCTTTTTGGTTGGGGATAGACAAATAAAAAGCCCCATTTGTTTATTCTCAATCAAACATCCTTGTTACTGGTGTTCTTCTCCCTCCCCCCCCCGCTTTTATCATCACTTGAAATGCACCCACTGCTTGTGAGCAGGCAGGAAAATAAAAATCCAGAAGAAAATCAGAAGTGCAGACAAA
Source organism: Nothocercus julius (assembly GCA_013398735.1). Lineage (NCBI taxonomy): Eukaryota > Metazoa > Chordata > Aves > Tinamiformes > Tinamidae > Nothocercus > Nothocercus julius. Next base: position 101,300 of record VZSV01000366.1, on the reverse strand, counting down.
ACTGTCCTCCTGTCCAAGATGCACAGAGGTATCCAGAGAAGGGTGGCTGGGTTAATCTTGCATGGCAAAGACTCTGCAGCCACTTTGAGCCCCTTTCTTTGAAAATGAGTTCCCATATGTGCCCATATAACAGCTAAAAATAGGGACAGCCACCAAGACTGAAGGAGAGGGGAAATAAAAGCCCTCAAACCCAACTATGCAATGGCAAGGCTGTATTTTTAAAGTGAGTGTTGGAATTCAAAGGATGCAGCTGTCATCTGTATGCAGCTGTGAAAGGACACATGGCTTGGAGGTGTCACATGAAAAGAACTGGATTTGGGGACAAAACATATGAAGATTCCACAGAGCTGTTGGTTATTTCAGGCTCTTTTCACTCTCTGGGACCTGTCTTGCCTCAGAGAGAGACTCTGCTCACCCTTGGGGACCATGCTGGGCCCTTTCTTGGAGCTCAGGCTGGTAGGTGAGTATTTGGTGGTTGGCACAATGTCTTGGTAGGACGGGGCAGTGCCATGATGCCTCATGAGCTGGTTCCAGTGGTCATTTGGAGGGGCTTCTGCTCATGGAGACAGGATCTGGCATGGGTTAGCTGTTCGGGTCTGCACCATGGAGGCTCCTCTGCCTGTCCTCCTCACTGCTGCTGTTTGGGCAGACAGGAGGGGGTTTCCTTGAAAAGAGAGTCCCCAGAGTTTCAGCGGGTGAAACCTCTGTCCCATTTATACAGTTTCAGAGGACCAAGAGCCTCCCAGATGATCTCTTAGCTGTCATCTTTTTGGTCTTGGATATAATAACTATATATTATATAGTTTTTTATATATATGTATATATATATAAAACTATGTAATAACTGTGTGTAAGGAAAAAACTCATTTGAGACAAAACCCATGACCAAAGTACGTAGAGCACCTAACACAACGGGACTGTGATCTTGGACTTGCAGCAACATGAGTACAAGTGCTCTGATAGGCCCCAAATGCTATTTTCTGCAATTGGGTTTGATAGAAGAAAGATATAAAAAGCATTCTAATATGCATTAAAATAAATACATATACAGGTACCTACACAGCATTTATATCATAAATAGTACTTTGTATGTGTTTAACGAGAGTATTCTAAAAGCCCATGACCTCTTATTTTACTAATGACAAAATAGCTCAGCTCTGAGCTTTCCTTTGCTATTGTCCATTTTTCTCTTGCTCATTTTGAGTAAGTCAGACCTGAACTTTTGTACAATTTAAGCAAAGATATAAAATAGCAAAGTGAAATATGCCATTTATCTGTATGCAAACTGGCAAGCTTCTGACTTTACAAATGATTGACTGGACTCTTTAATCAAGTCCGTATGGGTAAATCATGGGCAACAAAGCGGAGAGCAACATTTAGTCTTGAAAATGAGAAAAGAATATAGGACTTTTGTAACAGTATCAGATTTATGCTTTCATAAGGTTTTATTGCCGTAGGACATAACGCCTGAAATACTTTTAAAACTGTATCTTTATTTCAAATTTCAATGATATCGGGAAAATTGCTGTGACTGCCTTTCTTTTCACAGCTGCAATAAAAGCCACATTGGTTTTTCCAGTACCAGAGCACAAAGTTATCCATTGATGAAGGGGGCAGGGGAGAAGGAGTGTTTTTCACATCACTGGTTCAATCCTACCTCAAGCCTTTCATTTTCTGAAAAGCTGATGTCTACAAAAAGAGCCACCTGCCTCCTTTTCAGACAGATGAGCGGTCTGTAGGGGAAAACAGAAGATTTAGTTTACATTTCTAATTCTTTATAAGTATCTTCTGCTAAATAATGAATGTACTTTGCAAATGTGATGCCTCCTTCCTGCTCAGCTGTGGCTTTCACTAGGCATGAGGATGAAGCCACCAAGCCAAACTGAGCAGTTTGTTGTATAAATGTTTATTCACCACTTTCTTCCCTCCCAAACCCCAAATGTGGAATAAAAAGGATTTGGGCCCAAATCTAAAGAGGCAGTGGAGCTTTGATATGTGTCCAGTCTGGCCTGCCATGTCGACCAGGCAGTAGCGAGCTGAAGCAGTGAAGGTCTTTGAGGTTGGGTTGAGATTTTGTGTAGTGTGATAGAGTATGGTTAGCTGTGTCTGGGGACACCTGCAACAGGGAGACTGGGCCAAAGGATGCAGGCACAGGCTCCCATCTCTCCTACCAGTAGAGTCCACACACACGTGCACATCTGTCAGCAGCCCCAGGAACAGGGAAGGCTCTCCGCAGTCAATGTTCCCAGCAGCTTAATAAATCATGGTGCTTGGAATTTGCATCTCAATGAGATAGAGGAAATTAGCATGGCAAATTATTTACTTGCCTCGTCAGAGAAAAAAAAAAAAAAGTGGGACAGCTGCTCGAGCAGCTCCATTGGGTTTCTGTAGCACACGGGCTCCTTTGCTTTTCATTTTTGGTCTCCGTCAGTGACTTCTTTAAACCGGAATTGCCTCACAGAGACCCAGCGACAAAATCAGAGAAACCTGCTGCGACTTTTCTGAAGCACCAGGGATGGGAAACAGCCAGGGAGGAAACCGTCTCCATTGCTCACAAACAGGCACAGAAAGAAGCACGAGGACGTGCTCTACCCAAATCCTTCAGCTCCTTCACAGTGATATCGTACACAGCTGATGTGAAAGCACTGCTCACCTCTCCGATGATGTGGGTGCTTGCCAGGTGCCCAAGCTCAGGGCACAGCTGTGGACTGGTAGAGATGGCAGTCAAAGGGATTCAGCCACTTTCCTATTTGTCCCAGCTCCTGAAAAGTAAGAGAATTGCTTTGACCAGGTATAAGTCTGGAATGTGCTTCCAGAGAGTGTCAGTCTTTTGAGCTGAGCACTGAAGCATGTCCCTGGGTCCTCCCACCCCCTGCAAATTCTTCAGGGTAGAAAACCTCCCTCAATCTAGAAGTTTTGCTCTAAGAAAAGAGTTAGAGAATGACAAGTGGATGCTTAGACTTCCAAATCAGCACAGTACTGGCTATTCCAAAAGAATATCGAAGAAAAAAACTCCCATAAAAGCATTAGTGCTAGTTCTGTTAGTCTAGGGTGTTTTACACAAGAGCATTTGGGGTATGGCCGTTCTGGGTTAGCTTATGATTTTTAAGGCTGAGTTTCTGTGTCAGGCAAAGCCCTGGATGATATACACCAGTAAAATCATCTTTGGCAAATATAGCGTGAATCAGTTACAGCCCATCTCTCTGTCCTTCTGTTCCTCCCTGCATTGCCCTCTAAGCTTATCTTCCTGAGGGTTTTATGGACAAAACCATCCCCTTCTGCCCGGAAGAATGCACCCTGCATCCAAGCTATTCTGGTCCCAGACCTTTCACTACTGCTTTGCATTTGCCCAGCCATCCAGAGCCAAATTCAGCCCCAGGGGAGCTGTACTGACCCTGGCGAGCTTCAACTGGGAATGAGTTTGGTCCAAGATGTTTCTATCGCAAAGCTATCAAAACCAATTTCCTCTGATCTCACTGACTTGAAATCCCAGTGGAGGCAATTCATCTACTGCTTGATGCTTGATATAATGGCAAATAGACACCAGAGGCAAGAAAGCCTTCCTGGCTATGACAAATCTTGTCCTGTGATGAGAGGTTATGAACCTTTCTTATCTGTTTCGATCCTGTAAGAAGTAGTCCTGATATGTCAGTGGCAGCTTGCCCTGAGCAGCCTGTCCCTCAAGACTCTGCTGTGGGAGCAGGCATCTAAGGGAGCTCCTGGGGACAGCAGTGAGCCACTGGGGCAGCTTTCTCTTGTGGCACCAGATTTGCTGAAGGATGAAAGTCAAGAGGTCCAGGAGTTTGCAGTGCTGGGCTGAGGCCAGGGCCGCCTCACTGCGGAGCGGGCGCGTGACACAGTGTGATAGGACTTGTGTCTCTTCCAGGATCGAAGATGCAAACTCAGCACGTGTCCCCGGGGCTGGCTGCCAGCTCCTTTGGCACAGCAAATTACTTCTGCGTGCCCTGGATGGAGGAGTGTAAAGGACAGGGGGGCACGTGTAAGCATTAAAACCACTGTGGATTAAACAGCAGGTGTTTTATTGGCTGCTGACATGCTAGGAAGTGCCTGTGTGACCATGTCAGATGTGGCCAGGGTCCTCCCTACAGATACCTGACCTGCATCTCCATGTTCACTGCAGCACAGGGCTCGGGGTGCAGCCATGGGAAACATTGGTGCATGAGCTCGTGGTGGACAATCCTCATTCCCCTCATCTTCTGGTTGTATTCTCTTTAACTGCTATAACTCTGCTCAACGGAGCACCAGGGTCTGTTTGAAATGTTTGTGTGACCATTGCACTGGACAAACTGCTTACCTCCATGCCCTGTGAGAGTCCAGCCGCCCCAGGCTGGGTCCACCTCTCTGGAAACTGGGTGTTTTTTCCATTTGTCTATAGTAGCTGCTTATCTGCTATATGTCTGCTGAGTGAAAGGATTTTTCTGCTGAGTCCTAAAGAACTAGCCCTTGGAAATTCAATGTTTCACCACTGCAGCCTAATCCAGGTGTGCAAATACGCAGCTACCAATTCAGGAGCACAGTCAGGAGCAGGGATCTCGTGGGCTGAGTCCAAAGGCCAGGAGGACATGATTTATTTACTTATTTCACACCAGAAACCTCTTCTGTCAGACCACTCAGCCAAAACTTCTCTGTCTGAGAGGAAATGCTGGGGTGGAGGTGGTTTCTCTTTGGGAGTGCAGCAGTCGAGAGTGGAATCTGCTCATATTGGCCAATTGATAATAAATCATTCATTAAGTGAAAATGGTACAAAAACACCCCAACTTAGGAGGAGGAGTGGAAGAAACGTGCCAACGAGCCGAGGGGTGTTTTTTAGCTGCTGCTGTTGATTTTCCTTGAGAGGTGCTCTTGCAATTAACTTTTCATGACATAAATTTGTTTCCCTTAATATATCCAGTTAGGAGTGTTCTCAGATACATTATTTAAGGTCTGAAAATAAATATTGGATGCTCAGACTGTGCTTTGTGAAAAGCTCAGAGCAGTTTGCCTCCGCACTCAATTATTGATCGTGCTTTCTGCTGCATTTAAGATGCTCCCGCGTGCACAGGGGAAAATCCTCAGCTGTTTACCCGCCCGTTCCATTACTCACAGTCTATAAAAATTCATCCAGCGATGGATTTGGGACTTTTATCACAGCTCTGCACATCGCCCTTGCAACAGCAGAGAATTTATTTCAAATGCCAAGGCCCCATCAGTGAGCTGCCAGCCCCAGGAATTTTTAGCAGATAAGGCAGAAAAGGCGTGAGGATGTAGTGAGATTTAGATGCTACTCCTTTTTAACAGAAAGGGTAATACCAGTGGCAGCACAACACACTTCTAGCACGTATAGCAAAGGTGAGCGTTGCACACTTGCTAGCTGGATGAGCTCGAGCAAGCTAACGAAGCCGGTGTTACGCATTTGAGACTAACTGCATGGTCTGATTGATGCTTTTCTCCTGTCAGAGATTTTCACATCACTCCTGGCATGGGTTTTCTGATGTGTAATAATTTATAAGCTTTCTGTGCTGTTTCTCCCTCACTGAGAACCTTACAGGATCCGTCTCCTCCATACAGATGTCATCTTACATAAAACGTTGTCGGGATATCCTTGTCCCTGCAATTGCCATGCTTGGGGCAGATTTGATTGAAATTATCCCAGCAGCTCCATGGGGAAGAGAGACGCCCCCAAGCTTCTTGTCCACACACATCAGGCCAACAGGATGGAGGGCAGTGAAGGCTGGTCATGGTCTTTCTGAGATCAGGCTTTCAGAGAGGCAGATAAGTGTGATTCGTGACAGGAAAGACACTTCCAAGAGCTGCAACTTCAGAAGAATGGAAATAGACTTGCAGGAGTTATTTTGGGGATGCGAACACAGGGCTGGCAGGCTGGCAGCTCCTTCGAGAGGCCAGAGCTGCAGAAATCCCAATCCCAGGCTCCTTGTCAGGGAATCTGCCAGAAAATCTGCTGAAAGACCTCCCTGAAAAGCCCATGGAGAACCAGTCGGCCTGGCTGCCTTGCTTGCAGCTGGAGTGTCAGCAGAAATGCCTTCTCTGCAGGGAAGGCTTTGGTTCCAAGAAGCACTCCTTCCCAAGGAAGCTGCTGTGGTCAACGCTGCTGGAGTAACAGGAGCTACCGCATTGAAGTAGGTGGGAATTTTGCCATCGCCTTCAAAGGGACCAACGTTTTGCCCTAAGGCCTGCTTCTCCAGGAGGCTTTTCCCATATGACTCCAGCTGGACTCTATGGGAGTCACAGGAAGAACCACAGTATAAAACATATTGTGTTAAGCTATAAGTGTCTTTCTTCTTCTGTCGCCTCCTGTTACATCTTTGGGAAAGCAGTAGCCATAGGCAGTGCTGGTTTTGTGGACTTCTGCATTTGTCTGCTCTAACAAAGTGCAGGGTCAGTCTTTCCTCTCCTGAACTGAAAATAACCCTGTTCCTTCCAGCAGCAATTCTTCTGACAGCCGCCAAAAGGCAAGCTCTGCTTTTGCCCTGCTGCTGTCTGATCACTAAGGCTATTGCAGAAAGGATACAGTTTCTAAAACTCATGCAAATAATCCCATTCCTCTGGAAACTAAAGGAGAGCCTAACACTTGCCAGCCAGAAAAGCAAAGAATTGGCATTTCATCATCGCAGAAAAGGAAACAAATAATGAAAAGAGAGAGAACAAAAAAAAACAAAGTATAGGCCATATATGTAAATAAACCCAAGTGTTTTCCATTATCATTTACATGCTTATAAGAAAGTAACTTAGGCTTGGCATATGCATTTATTAAACAAAAAATTCCTGCAACTTAGTTTCTTTCCAGAGCAGTCAACCAAACGGCTTGATGTGCCGTGACCTTGAAACATAATGAAGCATTGAAAAGCAAATCTAGTGGCACAGAAAGGAAGTGTGCTTTAACTTGCAATAGGAGGTATTGCCGTCCAAGTAAGGAACAACCACGCGGTTATCTCTAACAGCTCAAATGTCATCCAGGCAGAGCTGCCTCAATGCCCTCTTTGTGCAGGGTGCCACAAACAGTACAATTTGTGGAGGGCTATGTGGAAGAGCACCTGGTATCGGGGCAGCGGAGCAGGACATGCCTCTGACATTTAGCATCATTTTATAATGATATGACTTAATCATGTTGCTCTTTACCCTTGTTAATGTGCAGTAATCCCTAGGACAGCTCCTGGTAGCAGGAACCATTGCAAAAATACATCTGTCCCTGCCATAGCAATAAAATCCTTGGGGTACTCTTATGGACATGCAGCGCAGAGGATGTATTGCCCAGGGAATAGAGGGTTTGCTCATATTTCAGGATTGAAAATGCAGCCTGAGGGGTGCTAGAAGAGCTTTAAGCCGGCCCTGCTGGGTCAGCCCCTCGTTGCCTCTCTGAGCCAAGCCCTGCTCAAGTGAGAAACCCAAGTGTGAGTCTGACGTGGCACAGGGTTTGGATGCAGGGGCAGGTGGATTCGTGGGAGGTGTTCTGGAGCCGCGGCCCCTCTGCTCCGGTTTCAGCCTCTTTAGCCTTCAGCATTGTGGAGGGAAGCTTAAAGCAACCAAATGGTAGTGATGAAGCCAAGGCAAGTCAGACAGCTTTCCAGAAGACGTGCTGGTCTGAAGGTCTCTGTGCTCAGGTTTCCCCCATGCCACCTCCCAGCTGGACGCTCTCCCTTTTTGCTATTGTCAGTTCTGCTCCAAGTGGAAGTTGTCCAACCCTTTGAGTGAGCCTCACGTCAACAGAAGAAAAAGTAGATATTTCCCAATCAGAGTCATGCGCAAGCTGAAGAGAGGAGGGCAGCACAGGCTGAGGGAGGGAAGAGGACAGGCTACCTGAATATAGCAACAATGAATGTTACCAGTCTTAATTTGGAGACAATTTTAGATAGCTGGGGCTAGAGACTTGCAAAGGTAGCAGAGAAGCTAGCAAAGACAAGGGGAAAAGAGGTGCTGTAAGGATCCCACAGAGAGAGATGGTTGAAGGGAGAATTACGTGAAGGTTTTAGCAAGGAGGTTTCTTCCATGCAGCCCTATGTGAGCAGGCAGAGTTAAAAAAAGAAAAGGGAGAACTGTAACTCTATAGCATTGGGTATTGCAGCGTCCTGCATTCTCTCCCTGCAGACTGAGGTTGGCACCTTCCCAAATGGGACTTCACAGAGGCACTTCTGGGTCCAACAGAAGGTTTTCAGAAAGACAAAACCTCCTGAGAAGGTTTCTCTTCTTCTGAGAAGAGGGGTGAGATCAAGAGAGGTGAGGGGCACCTACCTGGTCCCACCTGCAATCCTTTTCTGAACAAGAAGGGTGAAAAACCCTATGTGCTTTATGAAACTCTCCTAACTTCTTCAGACTTGAGCAAGGGAAAGCTTTGCAGTTCTCTGGTCCTGACATGAGTGCTTGGGTCATCCTGACCAGAGAGCTGCTTTAGAGATAGCTTTGGGCACTGCTTTCCTTAGGAAGCTTTTGAGCTTCATTGCTTCATCCACAAAACTACAGCCAACATGACTAGTAGATAGAGCGTATTGGCATGTCATTTTATCAGGCACAAAAATGAAGACCTTTGGATAATGTAGACTTACAGCTATATATCTGACTCGAGTCATAAAACAGGATGAATGTGAATTTTCAGAGCAGACTCCTAGGTAGTTTTCTTCCTGGAGAGATTTTCAGCAGGAAGTCTCTGGGATCAGAGCTTTGGCTCTTCTGCAGAAAGCCTCTGGCCTAGCCTGAAAATCAGCTGGAGAGATGTAGCCCATCTGGCATGACGCTTTGGAGGAAAGCCAAGGGAACGGCACTCTCTCCCCAGCTAAGAAGTGCTTTCTGTTCAGCAGACAGTGTGACCTGAGCTGAGTCGTGCAGGGACTGGAGTACATCACTGCAAAGGAATTTCACATTTCTGGTTCAAAAAGGATGCTAAGAGGAGTTTGTGGGGAATAACATCTCTTCCTGATAGGGCAGCTGCCTTCACATTAGTAGAGTTACCATCTGCACAATCCTTGGCATTCATGAGAAACTATACAATGTGAAGTCAGATGACCAGCATCACAAGCTGGGTGAGTAACTGCTGAAAAATACCCTGCATTATTTGCCATTTGCCAGGACAGCCTGGCAAATTTTATCATTGAGGCCTAGTTTACATGCAAAATTGGGATAATGCCTTCTCATCTGATACAGTTGCTTTGCAAATGCCATCACACAGATTTCAGACCTAGCAGAAATGCCCAGTAGAAAATGATAATTGCCAGAGTTTGGATGATGCTCAGCAAACAAAACCCAGTGACTGCAGATGGAAGAAGGAGCATGAGAAGAAGTGCCCCTACTGTTTATGGAGTGGGGGCATCAGAAAAAAAACAGAGCACACGAGTAGATTTGAAGAGTGCTAATAGGCCATAAATGCAAAGTCAGGGGAACTAAATTTGCCGTGGTGCTCCTGGTTGTTCCTAGCCTGGCAAGCTCTGCTTCGTTTCCTAATCAGGATCCAGTCCTCGGTGCTCCCTATTTGCTTTGGAAAGACACTATTGCCATAAATCATTGTCACGCGTCTTCCGACAGCCGTCGTGACGCTGCTGATCCGGCAAGTGCTCAGGCAGGGTTTGTGCCAGCCCCTGTTACTGCATGTTTTATGGCTCTGATTTTTGGGCTGATTCTTCACTCTCATTTTTATGTGCCTATAAATGCCTGGGAATTCTTACTTTTCCCTTATCTTTTAACACCCAAGCCCTCTGCGACAGGAATAGCAGATAACTAAAGGTGCTAATTTTATTCTTTCTTTTTACTTCTGGACACCTGCATCCATCTCCCTGGCATGAACTTGGAGAAAATGCTGTTTCCAATGGGTTTGCCCTGTACTTATATCAGGTGCATTTAGCCCTTGGGTGGTGGTTCAAGCTGCTAGTACACACCAGAAATGAGACTGAGGGTTGTAACGCAGCATCTTCTGAATGTGCCCCATCGCAAAACCCACTGCACAATTTCTGCTGCCACGTAGGGTGAGGAGACCTGGGAAGGGCCTGGCAGAGAGCACCAAGGAGCAGCCCAGCAGGCAGCCCTGAGCAGCCCATCCTGCTCAGGATGAGCCACAGCGCTGAGTCGCGAGGGAGCGAGTTATCCTCAGCCGCTCGGTTCAGACCTTCAGAGGTTATTTCTGCTCCCTCTTGGCCTTTGGTGACAGCCCGGCAGCTGCAGCTGTCATGCCTTGAGGACACTCCAGAAGCCTATTTGTGGAAAGGGGCCTGCCGTGTTATTCAGGATCAGCTGCTGCCTGAGTCGAGGTGCATCAGAAGGGACTTTTCTGCAGGAGATGCCCCAGACCAGCAGTTTTGCTCCTGCGGCTCCATGCAACAAACACCCCCCGGGGAGCCTGCAGAGAACAACCCGTAACATCACAGTGACCTCCTTCAATGCAAGTCACTGCTTTTTTTCTGCTTTTCAGAGTTGAAGCAGCTGTCCAAAGTAAGCAGGATAGAAAAGCAACCTTGCCTATTAGCTTTGGGGCCAGAAAAAAAAAATCAAATTGTTTATTCCAAGCCCTGGAGGGAAGCTGACATGCCCTAGGAAGCTGAAATGCCATGTGTTTGTCCTTAGCCATTAGCACCAGGTGTTTAAAAGGGTTTATGCCACTGGCCAGAAAGCATCAGGGGGATGGTGGTTGTCTTGATGCTTTTCTTTCTCTTGACTCTCCTTGATGGCTCATGAGGAGACAATTTGGAAGCCCTGCAGCTCTTCTGGAAAGGCCTCTTCCCCACAGTAGTCATCCTCCTGCCACAAGTGGTAGCTGGCAACGGTCTCCATCCCGGCGAGCATCCTGCTCCTGACATGGGATGGAAGTGACAGCCAATGGAGAGAGAGGGGCTTGCTGTAGAGCAGGCAAGGCATGATTCGGATGCTTGCCAGCCACCACCAGCTACAGCAAAGTGGCCCCATCCCCTGCAACTTCACACCATCTGCATCAGAGTGGAAGTAACCAAGGGCAGCCCTTCTGACAGATCATCACATTAAGTGGCACTAATGATGTGAAACAGCTGTTCCTAATGTGCATGAGCACAGTCATCAATCCAATTAACTACATTGATTAATACAGGAGCTCAGCAAATTTTGTAAAAGAGGCTGCCTGTCACTGAATAGGTGGAATTACTCTACACTGGCAAGATGAGGCTGAAACAGGTACTTATTTTATCTTTCTGCTGCCTGAATGGTGGAGGGAACCTGATGGTGGCTTGATGGAAGGAAATATATTATTGACATGTCCTTCCACAGAATGTTTTTGCTGCAAAATGGCTCTTGCTCCCCATTGCTTTTCCCCAGAGAAAATCAGCTGTTCTTCAGAGGAAATTTCAGGGGCAAATTAAAGGTCAGTAGTCAAAATTGGTGGAGAAAAGGCTCCTTTGAACCTCTGAAGGACATCCTGAAGGACAGTGCAAGAGAATGTTGTGCTAAAGACCAAAGTCCTCTTCAGCAGCAAAACAGGACTTCCCACCCCCTAACTCCCTTTGGGAAGCAGCGGTCCTGATCCAGACCCACTGAGACTGTCTGGGACCTTCTTGTGCACTGCAGCAAATCCCCCTAATCTTGCTGAACTTGTAATTTAGCTGGGGCACACAGAATGCAAGTTTAAGCCCATTTCTGGCCTCACAAACTTATTTTGAGGTTCATGGCACATTGACATGACTAGTTTTTAGCTGTGCTCTTTTGTGTGCCTTGTATGCTATGCAAGGATATTTTTCTCTGTATAGTAGGGATTTTCCCCTTTGCATTAGGCTCCTTGAAGGCGCCTGCTGGGCTCCTTCTTCTCTCACTATGATAAAATGGACTGATCTTGGTGGTTAGTTTTAGATAGAGTTGTCATTGAGCCCTGGCCTTTTTTGCGGCTTCCGTCATTCTGTTGCCAGGAGAACATCCATCATGAACAAAAGCTAGTTTATTTGGTGCAATTGGACTCGGGGAGGAAAATAAACTCTTTACCAGAAACCACAGAATTAACTCGTATATAGCGGTTGTTCCGTTGCGAGCAGCACTTGAGCTTAGCCAGCCAGTGGGATTTATGAACCGAAGTTACGATGGGATTGCTTCCCTTGCAGCAGAAGGGAGGCAAATAAAGCCCCAAAGTGCTATTTATGGGAAATGGTTGATTTTTTAAAAACTTTGTCACACCTGGTATTCCTCCACAAGGAGGGAGGATGTGAATGTATGTGTCTGTTACGTGGATTATAACTGCAGAAAGTTCACTGTGTGTCTCTCTCCAGGGCACAGAGACCAGCAGAGACCTGACAGACCAGAGTCACACCATTTAACGCACTTTAGGGAGGCTGGTGGATGTGATGGTGGCAGGAATGGTGCGAGGCCACCGTAAAACTGAGCGCAGTAGGTGGGGGGGAGAGACATTATGGATTTTGTCCTAAGTGCTGGAGAAACTGCAGGGCCCTCCTCAGGTCTGGCAGCTGTTTTGTTCACATGCCAGGTGGGACTGGTGGTTCCTGGGCCCGGTACTCACACCAAAGCCAGGCAGGGTTGAGGCTGGAAGGGACTTCTGTTGCTGGTGACAGAGGTGCTGGCCTGGCCGCTGCTCCGCTGGGATTGCCGCAGGATGGAGGCGGGCGGTGCGTGCGCTCGTGGCCTGGGCCCCACGTGTCTCCCGTGCCGGATCCTTGTCGCCCTGTGTTCATTGTGCAGTCCATGCCGTGCAGCCAAAGACACCAAAGCCGTGCAGGAAGTCCTGTCATTGGCTTAAAAACCACCTGTGTTTTGCTGTAGGCAGTGACGGCTCCTGGACGGCTGTTTACCTTCCCCTTACGGACCCCACAGACGTGGCCTGTAGGGTTTGGCTGGGTGTTGACAGGGGCAAGGAGCTGCACGTGGAGGGCACGATCGGTTGCTCAGGGCGTTGCGGGGCTGAGCCTGTTGCCCACAGCCTCGCAAAGAGGCTTCCTGAGCCCGCTGCCCCCCGCCGCGCTCTCCTCCCTTTGGCCGCTCCAACAACGCCATCGCGGATTGACGAGGAGCGGGGCCGTGCGCGTGCTCACCCGCTCCTGCGCGAGGATCCCTCGGGCAAACACTTCCGCAGGCTTTGCGGGTATTGCGCTAGGAGTATCGAGGAAAAGCAAGGCAAGAAAACAGGTTTACCAACGTAGCGTAGCCAATCGCGTCTTCCCCCTTTGGCCATCGTAGTAGATGGAGATCTTGCATAATGTCGTGCAGCAGGGCCCAGGCAGGAATGAAAAAAATCTTCGAAACTCCAGCTACAAAAACAACCTGCGTAAACACATGTCTGCAGCAGGCAGGCTTGTGTCAGAAGAGCACATTTGTCCTGCTTTCATTACATCTCAGTGTAATCTAATTCAGAAAATGAAGCCGAAAAATCCATTCAGGGAGTTTGGCAGCAGCTGGATGATGCTTTGTTTGCCCATTTGGAATACACTGAGAATTATTTATTAGAAACTTTTGTGGGTAATTGGTTTTTAAATGAGATCGAGCCTGCAGGAAAGTTATACATACAAAATAAATCTTGTCTGAACCGTGTGTGTAGTTTATACCAGTCATAAAATCAAGCACCTGAACCAAAGAGTGTCCAGACTTATGCCTGTAAGTGCAGACTGCATCAGTGATGCTCGAGAGCTCCTCTCCTTGCCATGAAGATGCTGAAGGAAAAAGCCCCTGCCCTGACAGGAGACAGCATGAGCGTGGGTGCTCCTTTCCGCAGGACCCTATTTGTCTTGCTAGGGCATGGACCAAGAGGGACCTCTAAGCATCCAGCTGCTGAGGGGTTCATCTCACGTACCTGGGCAATCGTTAATCATTGGTGGCTGTAATTCACCTGCACAAAGGGGAAGATTGGCCTCGAAGACCTCACACTGTGGAGTATTTTGGGGGGTTGCAGCGCTAGTGGAGAGTTGAGTGTACTTTGGCAGCCGTGCACTCTCTTTCCAAGCACCGGAAGGCCACATATATCATGATACAGGCAAAGGGATTTGCTGGACTGCTCCCAAAATCCACGATTAATGGGAAGTGCATTCCCTTGGTTCACTCCAAGTGCATAGCAACAGGCTGTAACAAATCCAGGCCCTAGCAGGAATTTTGACGCTCCTGTTGAAGGCTAGGATTTTATGGTAGGCTTAGATTTGTGAATATTTGGCATGCACTCCTGTCTGTAAGGTTTTAAGAGCTAAACGTTAGCCATACTCACTCAAAAAAAACCACTGCCTTATCTAGAAGAGCCTCTCTCTCTGCCTTCAGCCCAAACTTCCAAATTCGGCTCTTGCTGCAACCAAAGGGAGTCTTGCTCTTGTGAAGTTTGGAGCCCATCTCACCCACTTGCCCTTTGGACTTCATTGCAGTGTAACGTGTTTCAGCCAAGTAAATGCTGAGCTTCTTGCTGCAATTGCAAAGGTAGCATCACAACTCGAAGCGAAGATGAGCCCTTCTTTTTCCAAAAGAGCCAGATATGCTCCTGGAGCTGAGTCACAGATATGTCCTGAACCAGCCCTTTTCCTAAGTAATAATTAGGCAAACTAAGACAATTTGGTTCATAAGGTGCTTTTGCAAAGTGCCTGAGAAACACCATGGGGAAACAGATAGAGAAAGTTTTAGGTGAACTTTAACATGGAGTTCCTCCAAGACTGTTTTCCATGGCTGTATAAAAGCCTGAGCTCATTAGGGCATCCTGTGCAGATCTAATTGCTCACCAGTATCACTTCCTGAGCAGTTCCCAAGAGGGGAAGCATGAGTGACACATTTCCAAAGGTGGAACAGCTCGGTGGCAGGGAGCAGCACTGGTTGCAGGGCAGGGGATGGACCCAGGAGCTCAGCATAACCCACGCCGGTACCTGCAAGGATGCTGGTGAGAGCCTCCTCTTCCATACCTATGAGCTTCAGAGCCTGAGACTGCCCAGATCTTGGTTTCTTTCTTCCATGGTTATTTTTCCAGCAGTTCTGCTCTTATTTCAAGCAGCTCCCCTAGTCCTGTGGTGGCTTTCACGTAAATCCTGCTCATGGTCCTCGCAAAGAACCACTCACAGCACTGAAACTGAGGTGAAGGACCAAGCCCCATGGCCTCCTATGGCCCTGAGCTTCATTTGGCTGTTGAGAAACACTTTCCAGGGGGTTTTCGGAGGCTGTGATGAGCACACCTCGTCTGGTGTTTGTAATAAGGAGATTTTTGGTTATCACACAGCTGGTGGGTGCCATAGCCTGAGGCTGAACTTGCACTTCTGACTCCAAAGTTCTGCTGGAACCTTCCTAATGAGCAACACATTCAAGGTATAATTGGGGCTCTTTTCAATTTTCATGTATTTTTATATGCAAGGGCAGAGCAGAAAGCTTAGAGGAAGCTGGAGAAGGAAGGCAAAGCAAGTCTTACAGCTAACGTCTATGTGTGTTCTTCTGAAGATAGGTCAATCCTTCCCTGCAGTCGCTGAGGAGCAGGTGGAAAGGGATTGTCTCAACTGACCACAGAGGGATTGGAGGTCAGACGATAAGGAAGACACCTGGCTTTGGTGGGATATTGGGAGAGCAGCCATGGACAGCAAGAAAATATCTGAGCAGCTCCAGGAGGATGGACAAACCTCACCATGCATCAGAAACTGGCACGGATGAGAAAGCACACCAAGATCTCGGTCAATTCTCCACTTTTCTCATCCATGTGGAATGAAAGCAGATCCCTTAAAATAGCGGCTGGGCAGTGGTCTTTGTGCTTGTCCTGCTGACTTTAAGTGAAGTGGACAGCTTCAAGTTAAAATAAGTTTTACCTTTTACTGCCTGGAGATTTGGGTTTCCCACAGAGAGATCGCACGGCCATAGAGCTGCATCCCTAGACACACATACACCAACCCGTGCCCAGAAGCCAGCTTGTCTGGGGAGGTGCTTTTGCCCCCAAACTCGCTTGATGTGTGGCTCTCACCTCCATCTCCAGCCTGACCGAGTGCAGGGATGTCCACGATCTCCTCCAAGGGACTTCTCACAAGCACTGTCAACCTTCAGCTCTTTGGTAGGCTACTAAAATAAGTGAGCATCAAACTAGGTTTTGGAAGACCAAGAAAATCACTAAATTAGAGCTTTGTTGGGAGATGAAGAGGAAGGAGTGATTTATCCTTAGCACGCTCTAACTGATATGAAGAATGACTTAAGGAGAAAGCAGGGCAACCAACTTTGTTATGAATCAGCTTGCTGGGATCAGGGACTATTTTAGTGGGTAAATTTGATGCTTCTGCAATTCTGATGGAAAAAAATAAAAATTTCAGATGAATGTTTGGACTTTAAAGTACCAGCTAGATATTTTACCCAAATAATGTTGCTCGACAGAATAGGGTCTGCTGCACTACGGTGTCAGGTGCACTGTACAGAGCTAATCAGTTGCACATAAATCAGTTGCAAAGGAGGCTGCTGTTTGCTTGCTGACCCCGTAACCATCAAAAACATTTCTACCAAAAAGCTAGCTCAAAATGCCCCATTTCCATTAGAGAACCGGGCTAGCCGGCTCCAGTGAGCTTTGCTTTGATAAACCCAAACTTACTGAAGCAATGCAACCTTAAATTAGCTCTTTGGGTAACTTTGAAGTGGTTGCATAGGGCGGTTATTGCACGGCCGGTAAATGTGCAGAAGAAACACGTGGTCAAGGCAGCTGCAGAGCTTCTCGTGGGGCTGTGGAACCGTGCTTGGCCATGCAGGGCCTTGCTTTGGTCTTGCCGCTGCAAAAATGCGGTCGTTCTAAGGCTGGGCACAGTCCCAGGAAATTTAATCACGGCAACGTGCAGGAGACCAATTAAATCCAGGGTAAAAAAAAAAAAAACACACACACACAGGAGAAGTAGGAAGAGCTCCTAGGGGGCTGTCTGCCTTTTTCCCGGCACCCCTGGCCACTGCCTGGTTGCAAATCCCTCATTACCGGCTGCCCTGTGGGGTTTCTCCTGGCTTCATTTACAGTTCCTTGGGTCTGCTGCTGGCCCCATGCAGAAAGAAGTGGCTGAAAAGTTGGGAAATTGAAATTCAGGATATCAGGGATTCATTTTCTTTACTTTCTCGTGCTGGACTAGATAGGGTTATCAAGCCTTAAATTGAAATTATGTGATTCTTACTATGTGATTAAAGTGAAATTACTATTAAAGTGCAATAAGCCCTTTCGAGATGATCCCCTGACTCAAGGCGCTGGGACTTGAGAAGAGCGTCTAATAGCTGGCAGGCTGCTGGAGCCCCAGAAAAGAGGTATTTATTATATGTGCATACATTTATATACATTTCTTTGAGCAGGTGTAAAATAAAAGGGCATAGCCCTAACTGAAAGCCTACACAGACTTTTTTTTTTTTTTTTAACGGCTTCAGGAACTAACTGGGGGCTCCTCAGCCAAGGTCCCTTTGTGCTCTCTTCATTTGCACAAAGATGCCCCTTGCACGAGGTAGCTGTTGCCTCGAGCACCCAGTTTGCACCAGGACTGTTCCCCATGCAGAAGGACACAGCCCCGCGTGCACACCCCGTTTGCACCAGGACAGTTCCTGCACGAGGACGCAGCCCCCATGCACACCCCATCTGCACGAGGACAGTTCCTTGCATGCGAACGCA
>VZSV01000366.1:35370-78202 GCA_013398735.1 Nothocercus julius | reverse complement strand
TGTTTTCATCTTTTATACTTCTTTGTCATCCAGGATCTTTGGTGCAGATTAACAGTTTAATAGAGGTCTGTTTTGCAGCCGCATTAATGGCAAAGAGAAGCATGAAATAGTGATCCAAAGCCTTCCACTTGGACAGTTCTCCGTAGACTTGGAGCGTTACCTCCTTGCTGTTCTCTCTCTGGTTTCAGACCACCCTTGCCCTCTGGAAGGATATTCTGGAGAGCTGCTTGGCAGCATTTTGGTGTGTCCTGGAGTGGAGATCTCTGCCACAGAGCGAAACCAGATGTTTCTGTAGCTGGCTCTGGAAAACGTCCACTCGGCGCAGCAGAGGAGCTCTGCTACGGTATGTAGTGGTTATGGTGGGCCGCGCTCATGTCGTTGACCACGTGCTCCAAATTAACCCTTTATGAAGCTCTTGCTTCCATCTCCACATGTCACGAAGCAGGTGTGTAAATCTCCGGAGGTAACTCTAGCAGCTGCCTATCTTGCTTTTTGTATCCTCAGCCTGACTTTGTTGCAAGTAAAAGGTACAAGAAGCCCTGGATTAGGGGAAAACTCCTTGAATGGTTTGTATATGTGTTGGGGGGCATGATGACAGCAACTTAATTTTAACAGCATTGGGTGCTTCCTTTGGAACAAAAAAAAAAAAAGGCTGTTTGAGCCCTCTGGCTCACTCAGTGAAGTGAAATAGTAATGATAAAGATATTTTCTGAACAAGTGATGGCCCTAGGAGTTTTGTGCAGGCCTTGTTTGCCATCAGTGTGTGTGGAAGGGCACAGCCGCAGCTAGTGTGCCAGAAAGCCTGGATGGAGGGAACCTTTCCATGAGTTGTGTTGAGCAGAGCTGTGTGTATCCAGCCTGGCGCGGGCAGGATACCTTCTCTGCTGAAGGCACGTTTGGTGCCGACACCAGTTGGGTAGGGTTTGGCCACGCTGCGTGCTTGAAATGTATCACCCCAAAGCATACCTTCAAGGTGAATTAAAGCCACTTGTGGTCACGCTTACTCGGATTTCAGGTGGGTTTGTTCATGTCACCTCATCCAGTTCCCAATGTGGGTTGCATTAGATTGGCTTAGGGGATGTTCAAATTTGGAAAAAATTTGTGGGGTTTGGTTGATCTCTTGGATGCAGATCATCCATCCCAGGCATGCTGGTGTAGATATATGACTTTGGCAAATGCACTGGCCGTCTGGGACATTCGGGTTTGATTGACACGGTCATGCCAGCTCTGCGTGTTGCTTGCTTTCCCAGGCCAGAAAACTCTTAGACTAGGAAAAGGGTGGAGGAAAGGAAGAAAACAAGCAGAAAATGGAAAAACAAAGCAGCAAGGTCTTTAGTTGCACTGGGAACTGGAGGTGAAGTTTCCCAGGTGACTTCTGGTACCTCCATATAACCGCGCTCTGCACATCTCCACCTGTGCTCAGTCTGAGGGTTAAATGGTGAAGTGAAACAGCCCTCAACTAGTTACGTTTCCCATTCTTGGCTTGAGATTGATCTTAATCTTCTGTTTTTTAGAGGTTTGCGATAACTCAAAATGAGCAGTGAAAAATCAGTTGAAGACTGAAAGGCTCTGCTATCGTCTCGAGTTTTGGCTGTCGGGAGGGAGCAAGGTTTGCCAAGTTGGCCCCAGGAATAAAAATAGTCTGTGTTTCAGTGATGAGATCAAGTCATGTGTTTGTAGGAGACGTTAAACTTTAACTCTCGCACTATTCCCTATTGCTGTGCTGCTTTCTCTGCTCACGTCCATTCCCACAGCAGCCAGGGAGAACGCTGCATATATGGACTCACTCCCTTGGATGCAGAGAGCTGTAATTAAACAAAAAGAAACTTTTTATTTTCACGACTGATCCAGCTTCCAAAAAATGGCAACTGACTTAAGGGAGGAAAACAAAACAAAACATCGCCTCGCCAGAAAAGCGTCCTCACATCTCTGGCATTTCCTTTCTTTCTTTCCCTCTCGCCAGCCTCTTTCCCCAGTCGATTGCATCCTGGCTACAGCATTGAAAAGCTGAGATCAGATTAGTTGTACCAGGGTGGGGTTGCTTTCAGGCTGAATGCACAGTGTTTTCGAGCTGGAAGTTTGCATGAACTCCGAGACGGAGAAATCAGTGCTCACTTTTCCCTTAACGGCAGGCACTGCGCCTCTGGACTCGAAACCCCCTGGCTTTTTTTTTTTTTCTTTATCTCCCTCAAGAACTGCTGCTTAGGTGTTTTTCCTGTGTGTGTTGCTGCACCTCTATTATGAGCTATTGAAGCCCATAATAAAACATGGGATAATTCCTAATCAATTCTTTTTAACCCATCCTTTGAGAAGTTACCAAAAAAGAGAGAAAATATATGGATGTCAACTTCAACAGCCTGTCATGCTCAGTGGCAGCTTCTCCTCACCTATGGAGACTTTCGTTTGTAAACTTACTGGACAGGCTATCGAAAAAGCAGCCCCCCCTACAGAATTCCCCGTCCTGTTAATCTTATGTTTGCTCAGGCTAGGGAGAGGAAGGACATTTCTGGAGCAGTTGCTCACATTTGGACTTGCCGTGTTTTGCACGCTCTCTGCACTGTAGCTGTGTTGCCCATGCCTTTCAGTGCTATCGCTCAGGCCTTTTCGAAGGCAGAAATTCATGGCAATGGCCATGTGGAGGGAGGAGGTGCAGCTAGGAGCAACAGGAAGGAGTAAGAAAGCGTGAGGTTCCCACCAGCAGCATGGGTCATGGAAAGCTGCTGTGTGCTCTTGAATTCGCGGGAGCTCCTCCAGCTCATGCTGGCCAGCAACTCGTCTCCTGGCCTGCTCAGAGGGACCAGCCTGTTCTTTCCTGAAGTCTTTCCTTTAATTCCACCAGGCTTGAACCGGACTTGTGTGTTACCTTCCCAGTGCTTAATGGCTTTGCCGGGCATTCACAGCGCTGGCTGCAGTGCTTCTGTAGAGCAAATTTCCTGAAGTTCCCACGGGCTTGGAAGAGGTTTGATGCCAAGTCTGAGATCACAGGTGAATGCCTTTCCTCAACCTACTAGTTTTATGCTAAAATTTTCTCTTAGCTGAGACCTACAGCAGGCACATGCTGGGGAGCTGGGAAAAGGGAGAGTTGGAAGCCAGGCTAGAAGAACAGGGTGCCCAAGGTACCTCTGCTCTGTTACAGGACAGAGCTGGGTCTGCCGTTGCATCCCGTGTTGAACGGGTGACGTGGGTCTGGGCAGCTTCCTTGGGCTCATTTCCTCCCGAGGCTGGTGTTTCGGGGTACCTGAAGTCTCTGCTGCCCAACGCCAGCGGGTCCAACCACGCTTGGGTTGCTCTGGTGCTTTATGCCATGGCCCAGGTAACTACAGGACCAGTGAAGTTTTGCTTCTGCTTGCACGGTCAGATTTAAGTTGCTCATACTTAATTTGATTTCAGCAAATCCGATTCTCATTTTGTACTCGTTGGCAGGGGCTGAGTTTTAAATAACTAGTTTAGCTGAGTTGATGCAGTGGTCTCGTGGGGATGATGCTGAACTGAATGAAGCATGTTGCTGAGCTTCTCTGTGCTCCTCACTGCAGCTGCGGCTTGCTTTTAACAGTGTTCCACCTGCTCTGCTGCTTTGTGGTAGCTTCCTGCGATGGCCCTGAGCTATCCTCACTGCCCCGGAGTGAGGGTAGGTTTTTTTTTCCAGCGCAGACTTTCCAGGATGTGACTTCTTTTCAGCTCTCTGAGGCAGCTGCTCACCTCATCTAGGAGAAAAACACGGCAGCCACAAAGCAAGCCTTTCTTTTGACCATTGTAAACGTTGCTTGGTTATCTCTAGGCAATTGCTGCCGACAGACAAAGATTTACTGTCCCCGGGAGCGGGTGATTACCTCGTCAGCAAAACATCCCTTCCGAGGACAGCCTGCTTGTGTGCTGCTGGCTGGGGCCTCGGCCAGCTCATCGTCTTCGAGTTAGGGGCAGTGCTGCTCGTTTCCCGGAGCTTGCCACATCTGTGGGGTGCTGGGGCGAAGGAGGGATGCTCTGGCGTTGGGACGTGGGCGATGGGTCTCTCCCAAATCTCTTACGGGCTTCCTGCATGTCTTGTAGATCTTTTTCAGCCTGGGGAAAGGTTTGGCAGGCAGACCCTGGGAGGCGTACAGGTTCACAAGCGGCCACTGCATGCGGCATCTTTCCCTTCTCTGCATCCTTTTTGGCCTGTTGATGAAATACATACTTAAAAAAAAAAAAAAAATAGGGCTACTCTTTTTTTAAGCTGCTTGGAATCAGAAAACAGTGCTGAGAAGCAGCTTGGTGGAAGCAGCAAGTTTCCAAGTAATTGTTCTCCTATTTCATGCTGCTCCCGAGGTGTGGCCCGCAATCCCCGGAGAGCTCGCGAGCAGCCCTTCCGAAAGGCGTAATGCAGAGCACAGTTCCTCAAAGTTAATCACGGCAGAAAACATTTTAATTAACTCAATTAGTCAGGCAGTCCATCTGGGCTCTTGCAGGGCTTCATTAAATCCCTTGAAACGAGGTCGTAGCTCCGTCCTGCAGACGGGGGACGAACGCGTCCAAGTCTCCTCTCCCTCGGGGACCCGCTGTGGTCTCTGACTCAGTGTTGATGGGCTGGGTACCAGTTTTTTTGCTGTTGCTGTGTTGTTTTTTTTTTTGTGGAGCATCCTGTTCTTTACCTGCAGGAAAGAAGAAATGTTTTCCGGGAAATGTGCGCCAGGTCGCTCAGAGGAGATTGAGGTCTTGCATCTCTTGGGATGAAATACCTGATGCAGGACAGCTGATGCACGGGCAGCGTCCAAAGTGAAGTCTCTTCTGGTGCAAATGAGGGCACCGTTGGGTAAGAATGAAGTACAAACTCTGGAAGTCCCATCACTGGGACTGTGCAGGACACTCGCTGCATGGAGTTAATGCATTTGGTTTTGCTCACACCACGGTGCCAGCTGGTTTTTGTGAGAGCATCCTCTCACTAATGCCTGAAATTATTTGGTTGTGGGTTTGGCAAGCCTGTGGTTAAAATCCCTTGAAGTCCAAGGGGTTTTTGATGGTCAGGGCATGAGTTCCCGCTTCGTCTGGCAGGAGGACAGAGCCTTGTTTTGCTCCTATACCTGGTGATTTTAACGCTTCGCCCTCTAAAGGGATGAGGAGAGAGGAAGCTTTTGCACCCCGTTTTTGCCCTGCCCAGCACAGCAGGACAGCTCTGCAACCCCTCGGAGATGCGACTGGGGCGGAGCAGCTGTTGCCTCTTCAGCTTCTTCTCTAGCTATTAATAGGAGCTTTTAAAACATGCGCCGAATCCAGGATTTGGGACACGACCAGGCATGGAAACAGCAAGCAAAAAGCTTTAGCCCAGCATGCCTTTTGAGCAGAGGAATGCAGGGCTGCCCACCAGGGATTTGGGAGGGCGGGAGTTTAACTCAATCTGTGCGTTTCCCGCCCGGTGGGAGCGACCTTTCCAGCCCTGTTTTATCTCCGTGTGTGACCTCCGCTTTCAGCGCGAGCGGGTTGGTGACCAGGCTGAATCGTCTTATGTTACAAGTGCCCCTGGAGAGACCTGTTTTGCATCCTTGTTACTGTTTTTCTTGCTACCTGACCGTGGTGAGAAGCCTCAAAGGAGGTGGAAAAAAACCCAAAGCCGCCCCCCTGCACACCTGTGTCCAGATTGGCCTGCAGATGGGCAGGCAAGATGAAGGCGATAGAGAGGTATTTGGAGTTTGGCCTAATTTTTAGTGGATTGCAAATGGAAAGCTCTGGTGCTGTGTCAGATGATCTGTGCACTTGGAGGGAGAAGGGCAAGTATTTTGCGTTCAGAAAGGGCAGGTGGTCCCTGAATTAAGGCCGCTTTAGGCAACATAGCTTGTGAAATCAGGGGGAAAGGTAACGCTAAATATGAAAGCTCTTTGGGAGCCCAGAATGGGCTTGTCTGTCAGCTAAAAATGTTGCTCGTGCCTCCTTGGCATATAGGCTGGGGAAAGGATTGGGGGGTTTCATCCTCCTGTTCATTTTTTTGTCTGTCTGCCATAGGGGAGACTTTAAACATTCAGAAGAAATGCTGGTGGAGCTGAAGCTGGCTGATCACCGCTGCACTCCCTCTCTTACCGGGTATTTGTGTGCAAACACAAGTGTTGTGGTGTGTAATTACAGGCGGGCTCCTGCCGGTTCCCTGTGTGGGTGGAAGGCAGAGGATCCTCCTTCCAGCCCGGCATCCCTGTCCTGGCGGGAGGCTTCGCCTGGCGCTGAGCTGCAGGTGAACCTCTTGCTTTCTAATGGGTTTTGTTGCTTGTTCAGCTCTCTCCTGGGAGCTTGTGGGTCCAGACTCTGCTTCTGCCATCCAGAAGCAGATCCTGCGTCAGGTGGGATCTGGTCTCTCCTCCTCCTGTGCTTTGCGGGCCAGTTCTCCATGAGTGCTGCCTCCTCACTCCTGCTGCGGAGCTGAGTGAGGAAGAGTGAGGCCGTTCGCATCCCACTTAGCCAGTGAGTTGGGAGCTACTCTGAACTACGGCTGGAAAACTAGCGAGCAGAGTGTTGTGATGCTTAAACCCCAAATGGAGATGGTGGAGGCTGGCGGGGATAGGGAGCGGGAAGGTATTTCTCCCAAAATCCCTCGGAGAGCTGCTTGCAAGGAACCACGCTTCAGCCCAGGCTGTGGGTCTGGCCTGGGGGACTTCTGACTGGACGCAAGGGTTCTTCCTCCTGGATCCTCTTGTAGGACCAGGGTGCCCAGGATGTCTTTAAAGCTGTCAGATGGCAGCACATTTGGAGAGAGTCTTCCAGGTACCGTGCCAGACCCAGGTAGTGACTCTGGCTCTGTTAAATGTCCTCTTAGCTCTCTGCCCACTTCCCGCCTATCTTTCCCTCTCCTCTGGATTGTTTCCCAGGTCTGCTCTTTTAAGTAGTTTTGTTTGTCCAAGTTGTGTCCCGGCGGGGCCCTTGTCCTCACGGGGGGCTTGTAAGCCCCAGAAAAACAAACAGCGCCGTTTGAGCTCTTCCAGCGCGGCTTTGATTCGGCTGCAAGGGAAGGGAGATAACTGTGGAGCTCCTGGTGGCCTGGAGTCGGGAGGGCTGCGCTCGGGCACGTGCACGTGCGGCTGAGGAGCACGGACGCTGTTCTGCAGCAGATGAAAAGCCTGGCAGATGAAAAGCTGGGCTTTGTAGTTGGCTGGAGAAGAAGAAAAAAATCTGCAGAGACATTCACCGCCCAACCTGGGCGGAAAGTGGGAGAAGGCTCCATCGGTGTGCGTGTCCACGGGCCTGTCCTCGCACACGTGGGTGCCGGGATGAGATTTGAGCAAAGCCAACGCAGCCCTTCTCGGAGCAGTGTCTTTGCTCCGTGTTTGCCTTGCATGTGGCTGCCGGTGCACTCAGCAGTACAAAGGAAACAAGTTTTCTGGCAGCGACCCAGGCTATTCTCTCAAGTTCTTGTTCCTTGCCGGTTGGGAGCTATTCTTAGTTGTGCTGTTAGATAATGCTGTTCCCTGGGCCGTGCTACCCGCTGGGAGGGCGAAAGGAAAGATTGCGTATACACACAGCCATCCTGGAGACAGGCAAACTCCTCTCCAGGACGGTGAACACAAACTTCGTGGTCTCGGCGAGCTTGCTGATTTTGAGAGCAACCTGGAGAGCTTCTGGGAGTGAGGAGCAAGCGAAAGGAAGGCTGAACCAGGTTTGAGCAGAGAGCTGTCTTCTCTGATACCCCAGGCTGTTGATGTTTGCAGAGGGCGTATAGAAAAAACCTGCCTTGCTTCTACGGCTGGCGCATTAGGGAGCCGGAGCTGGAGATGGCATCCTCACTGCTGGGTGTTTATGGTAAGTGAAGGAAGTCTTGAGAAAGGACTTTCTTACAAGACTATCCTGAGCCTCACAGTTCTGTGAAATCCTCTGTGGATTTCTTTTTTATGGACTCATGGAGTCTGTTCCTTGACCCATCTAAAGTTCTTGTGCCTACCGCTGTGTTTTTAGTCTGTGTTTAAGATTTGTTGCAGGAGATACCCACTTTGCATGAATTTTACACTGAAATGTTGGAATTAGGTCCTTTAAGCTGAAGTTTCTAAACAAATGTATATGATATATTCTTAAAACAAAGCTTTAAGAAATGGTCAAACCCTGCAGCTCACTTTGTTTTGCCTGGCTACATAGAATTTGCAATGCTTTTGAAATACAGTGCATGTAGAGCATTGCAGGAGTTCTGGCAAGGCTGTTTTGCTCCTCCATTGCCTTGGGTAGTGCATGGAAAGGGTGAAGGTTACACCTGTGCTTCAAGGGAGGTCTGGGGTCACCAATTGATGTGAATGTCAATGCATTTGTAAATGGGAGGTGGGAAGCACCCCAAGGTCCGAGCCTGACCAACGCCACTCCTACGTACGAGCGTAAACGCGTCTTCCTCCGTTTTGCCTTTAAGTATTATGAGAGTCTCATTTTTTATCTCTCTTCCTGCACAAAAATAATAGTAAAAATAGAGAAATTTGGTATGAGGCATAGGTAATGATGAGTGAGTTACTAAAGAAGTCTTAGACTTCTTCACTAAAGCTTCTTAAAAGAATAAAGTACCAGAAGTTGAATAATTCTGAAGAAGCACATTTTCCATTTGTATGCTGTGTTACGTCTCTTGATGTAATAAAACTCTAATCAGTAAAACTTGCAAATGGCTTTTTTGATCTTCTCAGTATATTTGTTTTATACTGAAGTACTAAAACATAGTTCCTTGTCCTATTGAAAGTGAATCTGACAGTATGAGTGATAAATTAAAAGAAAAATCTCAGCTCTCTTGTGACTTTATTCTGTGATATTTTGCCTGTGAATTCTGCGAGCAATGAGTATTTTTCTCTGACGATGCACATGCAGAGCCCTCCTGAATTCATTGTAGAAGTGGGAGGAGTTGAGATGTCAGTGGAAGTTACCTAGCAGTAACTGGGTGGTGGTGCCTGTGTTTCTTTGGTTTTCTTTTTCCTTCTAGACAGTGTAAAAAATAAAGAAAAAAAATCAATTTCTTTTCTCTAGATCAAGTACTTATTTCATTCTTCTAAATATAATCCTGTCCCAGGGCATCAATTGTTCTGTAGCTTTTGCTTCTTTTATTTGTCATTCAGAACAAGCTTTATTTAAATAAGAAAAGATAATCCATCTGCATCAGTCTGATATTTAGGCTGAGTTTTCCCACTGAGACAAGATCTAGTCCCGCTTCAGGAGCAAAACGATATTGGGATAAAGAAGAATATGATTTGATGGTACAGAAAATTTCTTGTGCTACTGAAAGCTGCCGAGAAAAGTAGATGTTATCTAGTGCACCTTGTGAAGATGGTCACGGACACAGTCTCCTGGTGTATTGGTTGTCCCTGCAAACTGTTCTTTAGCTGAAAGGTCCGTTGACAGAGTTCAGGCTGCATGCTGTACATAGCAAACCGGAGTTAAAACTCATGTATTGGCGTAGGTATCAAAGAACCTTGAAACAGACCTGCCGATGTGCTGGTCACATTGAAGTTACCTTCCATTTAATAACTAAATAACTAAGGAATGTTCTTTGCTGCAACAAATTGCTGTTCAGCTGGCACTAGATATCTGTCCCAGCGTGCGTGGCTTTTTCATATATATATATATAATTGGTTTTCATATTTTTATATATATGTTATAGCTTTTCCTTTCTTGTAAATGCCTATTTTTAGTCATTACTTTCCAAGATTCTAGATACAATTGAAAATTGTAAAACTTTGGGCTTTTCAGTATCCCTCTGGGCAACTGTCAGGAGCAGCTTTTTCTCTCTAACGCAGGAGTTTTGTGTTGGTGTAAGACTCCAACCCCGTACGGGAGCTTGTTCTTTTAGCTCTGCTTCATCCCTAAGACAAGTTGAAGTAATGCAACGTTGGACAGTCTAGTCTGTTGCCATAGAAATCTCAGTGGTGATAAATTTAGCACTCTGCTTTCAGCCTTAAACAGGTAAACTGTGAGCAGGTTGCGCAGGGTCTCTGCCTTGGACAGCTTTCACCTGCGCTGATGGGGAAGCGTTAAATGAGAAGTGAGGCCTGGGCACATCTCCTTATAACCCTGTCTGGGGCCGACTTCTGAGAAAGCCAAGCGTGGCGAATAGCAGCATGGTTGAGACTTGGCACGTGTGTGAATGTCCCGAGACCAAGATTAAAACAAAAACAAAGCAAAAAGTGAAAGCCAAGTAGAACAAATGTGCCTACAGTTTCTCTGAATTAACCTCTGCAGCCACCTTATCAATGCTGGAAGACGGGCATGGGCTAAGGTTTGTGTCTGTGCTCCTTTGTTGACATAAGACTTGAAAATGGGAGAAAACTTAAACCTTGGAGGTATTTTGGTGCATAAAAGTTGGTCTGAGGAAGAATAGGTTGTCTTTCTGAAATGTTCCCTTTGCTTTCTGCAGTGACTTGGAAAGAACAGTGGCTTCTGTGAAGAAAAGGAGATGACAGGGCTTATCACCTTGATCTAATGCCCAAGTGGGTATGTTTTTGGCTACCTCAGGATGATAGCTTGGAAGAACAAGTTGAATGCTGAGGTTTGCTGAAATCAACCCTGCAGAAACAAAGAAGTTGGGCTTCAGCTGGGAACACCTTTCTTTGCACGCATAATTTTAATTTTGCCCATTAACTGACACTGTGAAGACTGTGTCTAAGATCCAGCTTGTCTTTGGTAGGGAGTGAGGATGTCGGGGTTTTGCCTTAGTTAGGGATTGGCTATTTCTTTTCCAAGGCGTCTTGCAAGAGTGACACACAAATGAGCTGCCCTGAAGAAGGGGGCTGCTGGGGAGCCAGGCGGTGTCCCAGTTAAGAAAAGCAGCGTGTCTCTGGTGTTGCACGCTGGGGGATACTGCACAGGATTGCCTTGTGCTGTCATTTCATACCACATTAACTTTGAGCTCTTTGAAAGCATTGCGACAAGGACCTAATGCATTTTTAACTAGTACAAAATTAAACAATTCAAAGCACATAACTTCCTTTGTGGAGAAACCTTTTGAATTGCACTCACGCCTTAAAATAATGGAATTGGTTTCTCATCAACCATTTAACCTGTGATGATGAGATTGAGAAGCATTTACCTGACAAGACTGAAACAGCGAACTCCAAAGGACTGACCTTACTCGCTGGATGTATCTGATACCCTAATTCTCTGATCATGTTCTCCCCTTTTTAATTTGTAGCTTGCCTGAAGCCTCCATGCAGTTTTGGGGATTATAATTTAAGAGGTGACTTTAAACCAATGTGGAAGGCATGATACTTGCTCTCGTCTTGACTAAAGAGCATCCTATGTTGGTTTAGCTTTTCTTTTGGTTTAACTCTTCCTGGCAAAAGAGGCTGTACCCACTCTTGGAAAGCTAATTCTGTTAAATTCTCGTGTGTGGACAAGGTCTAAGCTCAGCAAGCAAAGACTTTGCTGCCAAAAAGCCTCTAAAATTAGCCACATGATCTTCTGCACCAATTTAATGAGTCTGGTTTTAAAAGCATCCACAAAATTGAAGCAGTAATGCTTTCTTGTCTGGGTATGCAACTCACTGGGTTTGCAGCTGGGATTGGATCAAAAGAATGGGGTGAAGGATGAAACCGGGACAGAGATGGGCAGCAGTTAACAGCAAACAGCAGGGAGAAGAGAACCTCTGTGGTGCAAGTTGACAGGACAGTTTCTTGGAGCAGAAAGTTTCTGTAGCGTAAGTCAGGTTAGCGAGTCCAACCAAACCAGCAGAAGCACTGGTTGCTTGTGGCTTTTTACAGCCAATCCTAATGCACACCCTGAATCAAGACCTGTCTGTCTTCGTGTCTACTTCCTTAAACTTTGGCTGCTCCCCTCTGCCCCAAGGAATGAGAGTAATTTGGGATTTTGTTCTCCAGATGTCATTCCCTCCTGCTCCGAATGAGCTGCTGCATTTTTGACATAGGATCTTGGACCAGCATTCAGTCAAATTGGGAGCATCCCACGGAGCAAGTAACCCGCAGTCCAACTTTGCACAGCATGTTCCTTCCTCACTTTTATGTGAGAAGGCTGCCGGCTCTGGCAAATGGTTTAAATACTTAAAATGAGGTTTCATGGGGAAACTGCCTTGCAAAAAGTCACTGAGGCAGGGAGCCTAAAAAACCTTTTTTGAGGAAATTCTTTGCAATGTGCTGATTTCATTTGTTTCTGCAGGCTTATGATAGATTTCTGGCTCGTGTCAACATTTTCTGCATAGCTGAAAGTATCTTGTAATCCACCAGCAGGTCAGTATCTAGCCTAATCAAGAAGGTGTGTAAGAACGTTAAATCAAAGTTAAGCTTATCACTGGAATGAGTTTGTCTGAGAATCTAAACAAGTTTTATTTGTTAGTGAGAATCCGGCTGCTAGATGTTGTCTGTTTAACATCCATGGAGTATGTTTAGGCAGTGAGCTGAGGCCAAAGCGCCCGGCTTTCTGCATGCTGTAGAAAGGTAGATCATTCCCGCTTGCCTTTATTTTATTACTTTTTTTCCCAGATCTAGTGTGCAGTCACCTGCAAGGCTCTGCCTGACCATGTCAAGGAGAGCTCCAGACTAGAAGCCTGCAAACTGGTTGGGTGCCCAACCTAACGTGTATGGTCAAGAGGTCAGATGCCTTGGCTTGGCCACAGCACCAGAATAATGTGACTTTGTGGCTGCAGTTGCCCAGCTTGGCAAGTCTCAGCTACCACATGGATGCTGGAAACTTCTTTTGAGACTGTCCTTAGCCTGCTCTTGATGGATATTGCCCTGAGATCTAGTAAAGGACAGTGGGAAAAGAAGCATCTCTTCTACCTCAGCACTGCACTGGGAGAAGCACGTACAATTTCTAAGGACGCAGTGGCTGCACCCATGCAGGCAGAAGCGGAAGAGCCGCGTCCAGCATCCTCGCTCCTTAGCGGCTCATGCAGATGTCCGTGCCAGGATGCAGACATGTCCTTAGATTAATCCCTCGATTAGTCTGTGATGCTGAAAAAGGAAAACAGGAGATTTTCTTCCTCTTCTGAGACAGGGGATAATGCGTACGAGCACAGATGGGATTTCTGTTGGCAGATGAGGCTGTTTCTGCTTTAAAAATGTGTCTCTGCGGTCAAGGGCTGGGTTGTGGCTCTGGTCATCTGGGCTTCATTTCTACTGTGGCACACATTCTCTGCGTGATCTTGTGCCCGTGTGTTTAGGGTGTTTTTAAAGGGTGCTCACCAAGGCAAGGTGGTGAACTTCGAACGCCGATGTGCTCGAGAGGCACCATCTCCTCTCCTCCACCCTCGCAAACATCCTCCGGGCGCAAATTGGCGTCGGGAGCCTGGGCGGGAAGGTGACTCGTGCAGAAGTTGCTAATTTGTGCCTCGCAGCGGCAATTCCCGGAGCCGTCTCTGCTCCTTGCTGCCTTGCTGCTGAGCTAATCTTTGCGTGCTTGCCAGCACCCATCCCAGGCCATGCCCTAGGAGAGCGAGCTCAACATAGTCTTTGCATGCTGCAGCAGAGCAAGAAGCTGCTCTCCTGGGCTCTATTTCCCTTTGAGGGTTTTAAACTGTTGGTGTGTGGCTTTTACCCCTCGGAGCTCTGTGCTAGATGTGATTCTAGATTTTCAAGCTTTTTGTTGGCCTCTATGGGCACGTGACTGGAAAAAAGCTTCCTACTCCATTGGGATGGGTGGTGGATCCTTTGGTAGCTGCATATAAGAAGCTTTGCGACTGCCCCACCTGAAATAGGTGGGTTATCTTGAAATAAAAGTGGTTGGGCAGTAGGGAGAGGGTGAATAGAGTCTGAACGCTCTCTTCTGACATGAACCTTAGTGAGCATCAGAGGAGGCTAGTGAGAACCTGTTTCTGATGGAGGTCGTTCTTCCACCATTCAGGCCGCAGATATGCAGAGCTCCTTGCCAAAGAACATTTATGGAGCCAGAAAGTTTAGCTGGACTCCAGGAAAGACCAGACAAGTCCTCTCTGGAAGAGGACTCTGGAAGAGCATCTCTATTGAAATCTTCTGTCTTGGTTCTGTTCTTTTAGTGGGCGATGTTTGAGCAGAGGCTGCTAGTTCTTATTGCTTTTATGGGAAGAAGTCTGTTCTTAAGGTTGATTAAGAAGCACTCAGTGCTTTAATGGAGTTTGATCAGCATTGGCTGCACAAAATAATACCATCTGAAGACATCTGTTGGACTTACGTTGGGCCGAATGAAAAAGATAATGATGATCTTGCAGCCTGCAGTAGCTTTGAAAAAAAGGGAAATGAATATAGTTTTATTTGCCTCTCCATTATATTATCTGCTGCTACTTGACAGGGCTCACGTGCATGTAATGGTTTTATTACAGACTGTAGTGCTGTCAAATAATAGGATATGCACTGTTAGCCCTGGAGGGTCAGCCTTTTTTTCTTTCTTTTTTTTTTTTTTTTTTTTTAATGGCACTATAAACTTCAAGGCGTTCCTGCTGTGTACAGCAGTGTCATTACTTTCTTATGTCTTCAGGTGTTTTAAGTCGTTGTCACACTGGCACAATTTCTAGCAGTTTATTTTTTGGCTTTGAAACTGCTATGGATGCCTGAGGGTAAAACTGCCTCTTGAGGAACCTCTTCTGCCCTTGCAGAGTCAGCACATTGAGGCTTCTCTTTGCTTGATATCAAAGTAAGACACTTCACTTTAACTCCATCAGTGCCTTTTTCTTCACTGGCTCTTTTGCAAACCATTTGTCTACAATGTCTACACTGTGAACCCCAGATTGAGGTCTCCCACTAGGAAGTGAGAAGAGTTTCCGTAGGGTTCCCCTTTTCTGATACGTTTCTGCTCATGTTTGTGCAGCTGAGATGCTTGAATGTTGGATATTTGTGAAGCACCTGTTGAACCACCTTCTGCTGTTGGATTAAATGGATTAATAGTTGAGCACCAGGCAGTGGGGGAGTTTTGAAAGAGTGAAGTGAATAGTGGTGGGGGAGAGCCCTCAGAGCCATCCCAAGATAAACTCTGCTCATGTGAGTGGCGACCTGGGAGATACGATCCAGCCAAGCACGCACTGAAATGAACTTTGCACTTTGTGTTTGCTGATGGGTTTTGCCAGGTCAGGGCTTAAATCAAGGAACATTTGGTGGCGTGATGTGTTTTGCAAGCCTTTTGGATGGGATTTTGATGTGGGAGGTCTCAGACCATAGCTGACCTGGCCTTGGTGGTGTTACGGGCCCAGTGCCAGGCAGGTTCTTGCTGACAGGAAATGGCAATGAGCAAAGCTGGGGCAGTGGTTTCTCCTGGCTCCGTGGCTGATCATGTGTTATCTGAATAACTAAAATCAGTTGGAAGCTGCTGTGTTGGAATCTGTACTTCATAGCAGGAGAGTCTTTAGGGGAAGCTCTCTTCCCCCTCAGAGATACCTAATCTGTATTTAGGCACCTGAATATCCATCTCCAGCACTGACTTTCCATGTGACTTGTGCTCCAGAGTCATTGCTATAAAAGGAAACCTTCCCATCCATCCTGCTTTGTTCGCAAAGTGTAATGTACCCCCTAGGGATGTTGTAACAGATCTCTGTTCTGTAGGTGCCAGGAGACACCAGTAGCACATACTCTGCAATGATAGCTTTTTAATTTTTTTCCGCAGCGATTCCTTTCCACTTGCCCTCAAGAGCCATGAGCAGAATCACTTGCATGTGCCAAATTCCTGGGCTTCCCTCACCCAGCTGCATGCTGAGATTGGCAAAGAGCACCATGCTCAGAGAGGGCCCTAAATGGAAGCAGTTTTCAGCTCCCCGTTTGCCAGTGCTCTCAGGAGAGGAGAAACATGAGAAGGTTGTTTCCCTGTTCTTCTGGCTCCCTGGCCAAGTACAGGAACGGACGCTCGGTTAGGAGCCTTGCTGGAAGACCTGGGTCAAAAGCACTAGTTCCTGGCAATGCCGTGGGGCATGTGGCCCTTGTCCCACCATCAGCTCATGGAAGACCCAAAATTGGATGTGTCCCTCCGCTCTTGCCTTGGCTCTTTCACCTTTTTACCTCTTTCCCCATCAGACCTGTTGTTTTAGCTCGGCCTTGCTTGGCAGTAGGCTCAGACGGTGAGAGCAGAGCAAAGCCCAAGCTCGCAGGCGGAGTTTTCCCAAAACATCTGACACGCGAGGAGGTGGGTGGACATAGCACAAGGCTGTAGCACAGCTCTACAACTGACCTTGCCATCTGTTTAACTGTCTGAACAGGGGTGCTGGGTGTCAATTTTTGGCCTCTTCTAGTTGTCTTGCAAGAGGAGGAGGAGGGATTTAAGCACAATTGTCAAGAGGGGGGAAGATACCTGCTTCCCTGCTTGCATGCTGCGTGCTTGCAGAGGTCCAGCTCTTGGAAGGTTCAGTTCTGCAGTGAGAAACTAGAGTTTCCCCAAGGGAAAATGTATTTTAATAGTCTGAGCTCCTGCACACATCCCCACATGCATTGCTGCTTGCTCTGTGTAACTTTCATAATGTTTCTGAAAGTTAATTTGCTCCTCTGCAGCCTTTGGTGATATTTTTATATGTATATGTATGTATGTATGTCTCTGTATGCGTGTCTGTTTGTTTGTTTGTTTTTCCTCTTCCTTGCAAGCATTTCAACTCCTTATCTCTGGACTTCAGCTTTTCGGAGCTATTCCCCAGCTTCCTTGCTGGCAAGGAAGGCTTGGCAGGGTTTGCGCTGCATGGCAAGGGGACCCTCATGGAGGGCAGGGAGACATCCAAAATCTCCGAGAGAGCAGAGTGCTGTGGGAGGGACCGGAGTTCCCAATATTCCCCCAGTCCCTTCTTGTCTGCTAGAAATGAGAGTAAAATATCACACGTGTTTTGTTTTCTCCCAGCAGCAGCTCCCAAGACTTGTTCCAGGCGTACGTGAGTTCACACTAATGTGTTCTCTGTGGAACAAAGAGCTTGTGTTTTGTGTTTTCTGAAGGAGTGGTTGATTTTTTTTTTTGGAAGATGAAAGCCTTGGCTTTCACAAACACAAGTAGTGAAGGAGTAGGAGGAGGCTGCGGATAGGTGGCACGTTCAGGAATCACTAGGGTCTGCAGCATTGCCAGCATCAAACATGCAAAATGCTTGGGCCAGGCTCCTGCAGAATCAGCAATAGCAGCCAGCCCTTCCCTACCTTGTGTTTGCTTGTAGGACTCTAAACCTCCATGGAAGACATCAGGATCACGTCAAGCAAGCTGCTTTGTCTCCCGGACCTTGTTTTCCCAGAGCACGAGCAAAGAAGAGAAGCCGTGGTTAAAACTCCAGGCCCTGTAGGCCCTGGTCAGTGTCTTGCTGGACCCTGCCTTTTGAAGCAAATGCAGTTTTGAAGAGTTAAGCCTGGGGGTAACACTGTTGCTTTGCAAGATGAATTTCTAACTGTGAATAGTTACATTCACTTGAGCAGAGCATGAATGTGCTTTTAAAAAAACTCCCAAAATACTAATTCATTATTTGTATCCAAGATGAGGAAATCTGGCTCTGGTAAAGAAAGGGGTGAATTTAAAACTAATTACTAACAAGTGTCTGGAGTTGATCTTGGCTTTAGTGCAAAAAGTCGAGAGAGGATGACGAGTGATTGATTAGAGGCTTTTTCTTCTCTTTCCATCTTTCAGTTTGTGGCAGGATCCAGCCCCGGTTTGGCTGATAGCTCAAGGCTGTTAAGCGAGGCGTGTTTCCAGGTTGAAGGCTGCTGAAGTGGAAGTCAAAGACAGCAGATTTCCGTTGAACTTTCTTGGAAACGTCCATTCTTATGGATTACTCAGAGAGAAAGAGAGAAAAGGGTGTAAATATGGTACCTAAGAGGGTCACCTCACCTAGGGCTGTTCTGGCTCTGTTCCTGCTGTTGCCTGTGAGCACAAACATGCGCCTCGGTGGGATGGAGGGCCCTGCGAGTAAAGCCCTGGGCTTGGCTGACCCAGCTCCGTGGATGTGGGAGGTGGGGAAGGGAAGTCCCCCTCCTTCCACCCCTCCGTTCCCCACCAGTGGAATACACTCTCCTGGCTTTTTTTCTCCTCAGTCTTTGCCCTGGCTGTTTGGCCCTGTTGTGGAAGGCTCTGGCTGTTATGGTACTTGGTACTGGGTAGCCCCATTGGTCCTCCCAGATCTTATCAGCACAAGTTTCCTGCAGCCTGGCATTTCTCAATCATTGAAGCTCTTGGCTGAGCACGGACTCTCCCTGCTGCCACGTGATGCTTTCCCTTTGAAGCCTATGAAGCAGGGCTGGGAGGGGAAGAGCAATCCCACACACCTTTGATTTGCACCCAAAGCTTTAAGGGGAGGAGGCCAGACCCTGCCTGGTACCTGCCTCGCTCATGTGTTCTCCTGCTCTCACTCAAGCCAAATTCTCTCCTTGGGAATGCTGCCAGCTGTGATCCATCACCTGGGATGGATAAAGCATCCCCGGCAGGCTGGGTTATCAGCCAAGCATGTGTGCTAGTGGAATTTGCAGCCCTGGACACCTTTGGAAAGGGGGAGGCAGGAAAGAGGACAAGGTGGTGAAGGAGGGTGTTTTTATGCAGCAGATTTGAGAAGTCCATGAGAGGCTTCTCAGCTTGTTGTGATGTGGCAATCAGTTGGTTAGGACAGAAGTTGTCTTTTGGCTCCTTTAGTTTGCAGCACATGATGGAGTGGAGCACCTAGATGATACGCCCTGTAACAGGTCCTGGGTGAGGCCTTGCTGCAGTATTTGGCGGTGCACCCCTCTTCCCAGCGAGGCTCCGAATCTCGCTCTGTGCAGCTGGGAGCACTCGCAGAGGTTGCCAGCTTTGATGGGTCTCTCTTGTGCGCGTCTCTCTTGTCTTGTGCTTGCCGATGCTCCCCTAAAGCACCTGGCATAGCAATTCAGAGGCTAGTTCAGACAATAGCTAAAAGACAGGTATTTAAATGGAGGGGGAGGGAGTGGTATTTGAACCCTCTTGAGGGAGAACGAATCCTGGTTACTGTCCTCAGGCTGTGAACTCATCTGTGCAGTGCAAGAATTAAAGTAAATGCACAGCACTGATTCACTTGAAACACAGGTTGGAACTGCAGGTGCAGGGAGCTACCCTTGCTGGTGCCTACACAGAGAGATGGAGAAGCTGCCTCTCCCCAAGTTGCATCCCTCTACTTGTCGTCTGCTTTTCAATTCACTCTGGAAAGCAGGTTATAGATGAAACTCTTTGCAAGCAAAGTACAGGGGATGCACAGAATTAAATCAGTAGCTCAGTCGGGCCAAGGCACAGTGCGGTGTACATACGGACCTAGCTGGGAAGTAAGGCAGGAATGATGTGTGCAGGCTTGACAAGCCACCGCAGCCACAGGTGTTACCTGAAATTGCAACCACCATGTTCTTCCAGCAACAAGGCAGCAGCGTGCAAGTATCCAGGTGTGGCCTGGAGCTCCCGGCCTCCTGCAGCCGCACTGGGACATGGAGCTCCACCTCCAGGTAAAAGGTTTGGATGGAGCAGGGCAGCCAGCAAGCAATGGCCTTGCAAACTCCTTTGAGTTGCTCGAGAAGTGTCAGCAAGCCTTGCATCAAATTGCAGATTTGTAATCACAGATCCCGTGCTCTTGTTGGTGCCATCTGGAACTAGATCACCTCTGCATCTTTGCATAACCACTGAAAGCAAAGAAGATGTGGGTTGATCCTTTTCGAAGTAACGTGAGTTGAATAAGGAGATTATGCCTAGCATGGGGTTTGAAGGATGGCTTATTGGATGTGTCAGGAAGGAAGTAGGGCAGGATTGGGACGAGGGCATCTGTCCATGATTCACAAGAGTGTGCAAGGAATGAAGTTACTGAGTCAACGTCGGAAATACTTTGGATGGCAGGAGTAAGCATTTAGAGAGCCCAAGCCCCTTGCTGAGAGCTGCACATGATGCTATCAAAGATGTAGTTACTGTAGAGGTGAGCGGTGTGTTGGGCTTTCCCCCCTTTTTTTTTTTTTTTTTTTTTTTTCCCTCTCCTTATAAACTTAACCAGGGATGCATTGGGGTGTACAGTGCCCCTACACTACTTTGCATGCATGAAGATTTCATCCAACACAGTATAACTTAAGGTTTGGTTTTCTTTTGGATTTGGGATTGTACGGCAGTAGCAAAAGAGTTGTAACAAAGTAGATGTTGAGGTCTGTGCTTCAGGTGAGAAGGGAGAATTTTATATGTTTTCTTGGCAGTGCAGTATTTGGTCAGTGCAAGTTTCAGTTGATCACAACTCTTTTGGGGAATTAATGTTTGTAGGGTTTTCTTCAATAATTAGTATTTGAAGAGAGGCCAGCAAATGTCACTACATAAAAGCAGAGGGTTAGGAACATCATGATCGTTGCAACCAGTCTTCACACTTTGCTAGTAGCCCTGCTCTTCCATGCTCCTAGTCGCTCAGGTTAGGGCTGTGGTTAGGGTCTTTGCACAAGGGAGAGGGATGGATTTATACATGGAAATGTTCACGAAATATCTTTTTTTTTTTTTTTTTCCCTTTATAAGCCCTTGTGTGTCTTCCTGTGACACTCGTGGTGCAACAGCTGGAGTATCTCCTGCACGCAGCTTTCCCTTCCTCAACAACAAATCTTGCCTCCCATCATGATGGTTGCTGTGCTGGCCAGCCCGGACTTATATATCGGCTTTCTGGTGCGACTGGCCTTGCTTGTTTATTTGCTGAACGTGGAGTGACCCTGTAGCCCCCTCTGGATTTTGTGTGCCCCTAACAAGAGTTATTTTGCTGCTTTATTCCTTCCGTACATGCTCAGAGAAAGCAGAATGTTGTCTGCAAGGGAGAGTGGGGATTTTGAACCGCGTACGGACTTGTCCTGTATGTGGCTAGAGAGGCTCTACCGCAGGAGTTGGTGGTTTTGTGACTGCAAGAGATGCTCTGCAGCAGTTCTGCTGTGCATCTCGCCAGCTGTTGGGCCATCTGAGCTCTCCCCTTCCCAGCCTTCGTGGCCTCTTACACATTCATGAAGCAGCTTGCAAGGAGCCCCAGTGCTTTATGATTTTCCTCCTTCTTAAGGGAGAGCTATTGATGGGGAAGTGTAAGTCTGCTCTGCCTGGAAGAAGAGCATAGGGAAAATGGATTGCTGTGAGCCATCCCTGCCATTCCTCCCCAATGTCATTCCGGATGAACTCTGGCTCTAAGGGAAAGTTAAGGCTGCTTGTTCTCCCATTACCTATCCCTGATGCTTTTAGGTGTTTCCGTATTTTTGCTATCTATCTTCATGGACTTGGAGCTCTCAGTGCCTATGAGTGACTTGTCTGAGATTGCATTTCAGTGCTAATCAGGTTTAGTGGAGCTGGAATGCATAGACGACATGTTTCATTTATAATTCCGTGGTGACTAAATTCCCCAGATAAGATATGGGCCTTGTTTATCAGCCTAGCATCAGAATAAGGAGGTTTATGGAGCTGCATACCCAGGGAGGCAAGGCTGGCGTTGGAAATAACTGTTGCACGTGGAGAGATTGATCCGTGCTTCAATCCAGTCCAGCATTAGTGGTGTCCTGGTGCGCTCGATAGGACCCTGGAAATAACCCTTTCTCTATGTGCTTTCTCAAGAAAAGAAACTGTCCCCCAGCACTGTGACCTCTTACTTGGACACAGCCAGACCTGGCAGGAGTCCCATGGATAGTAAAGGGCGCAGCCAAAGGATAGGAATGAGAGCCTTTCCCTGTAACTCCCCAAAGCACGGGAGGAGGGGAAACCTGCGTCATGTCATGCTGGGCGGTGGTGGGACCTGGCGGGCTGCTCGGAACAGTCATGTTGGCTTGTGACTTAGTGCTGCTGGTCAAGGAGTCCTCCCCCACCGCCCCGCGCCTCCTGCCGAGAAACAGCAGCAGCCGCAGGCTGCCCGGGGTGGAAGCGGCTAATCCGTCTTCCCTAACGGGCTGGCTTCACCCTGCGGAGCTGCCGTGCTCGTGGGACTCGCGCTGCGCTCCTCCGCCTGGGCCACCGAGCGGTGCAAGGCTGCCCCGAGCCTGCGCTGCGCTCGGTGCTGCACCCGGCCCAGGGTGCTTGCTGGGCTGCGCCAGGGAGGCTGCTGCCGCAAAGGGGATCCAAGAGCAAGTCCGGCCTTTTATTCACAGACCAGCGCTGATTCAAGACCCCAGCTTTTTCCCAGCTCGCTTGTGACAGCAATTTCGCATGGAGATAGTTAACTTTGCAATGCACCAGGCTTTCATTTGCTGAGAGGGGCACTGCTGGGGTTTGGGATTTCATTTGTGTTGACAATTTTCCTGTGTGTCCCATCTGCCAGGGTGTCATATTCCCCGCACCTCCCCAGATTCTTAGCAGCACCAGCTAATGCAAAGCTCAGTCTGTTCTGCAAGTCCCTGTTGCAAATAGCTGTGCTGCTGCCCTGAGGAGTGAATCACAGGATATGAATCCTGTGACTCGCGGTGTCAAGCCAGGAACAGAAAAGTCTAGCGAGCGAGGTGGGGAGGAGAGAGCGATATCTGCGTCACCCCGTACGTGCCCCTGGGCTCCCGGCTTGCTCCAAGCATGTTTTGTGCTGGCGGTTGGAAACTCTGGGGGCTGTTTCCTGAAACCAGTCAGGCTGATGTCGTTGTGAAACGAGCACCATGTCAAGTAACACCGAGCTGATTAATTGCTATTGTGGGTGTTTGTACATAGCACAAAAGACTTGCAGTCTGGGTCCTGGATGGGGTGATGTGGTTGGTGACTCCCAGGGTGATGGTAAAGGAGGATTTCAGGGGGATGAATCTGCTGGGAAAAGGCATCCAATTCCTAAGGGAGAGAAGCTCCTTCGTTGGCTTTCCCCCCACAGCTTTGCCTTTCCCTTCTGGGAGGAAAAAGCTGGCGTCAGGAGGGGGCGCAGGCATTTGGGAGCTCCTCGCATGGAGCTGCTCGCAGACACCTTCCTCGCTCGCCCAGTGCGAGCTCTGTGTGCTCTGGCCTCCTCACCCCATCTTCCCAGAGGACACGCTTCCTCGGGGTGATGTGTTCACTAACACATTGCCTGTTTGCTTCCCCTCCTCCTTTTAGGATGCTCTTCGTCGCTGTGGGTTAACAGATGTCGCTGGTTTTGTTTGTTTTTGTATTTTTTTCCTGTTCTATATTTATAGAGCTTTCAGAGGAGTTTGCAAACTATTGTCTCAGCCTCGGCTATACAAATGATTTCTAAACAAATCCTGCCCCAGCCACTCATGTGCTGTTCCCTTCTGTGCTACTCCTGACTCCTGTTTTCTTCTTTCCTGGTCTGGGGCTGGAAGCAGCAGACTTGTTCTTGCTTGTCATCTCTCCTGCCTCTGCATTTAGAAAGGGTTTGGGCCCATCCCATGGGGCTGTCAACTCTAAAATGCTGCTCTCCTCCGGTTCCCCACAGTCCAGATAGAAAATTGCAGTGGGGTGTATGCACCCTACATCTTTGTGTGTGTAAGATGGTGCTGCTCTATCTAAAACGGGCTGAGATGCTGCTTATCTTTCCATAATCTGTCATTTGGACATGCGCTCTTGTGATCTTCTGGGGCTTTAGGATGCACGTGGGACATAACTGTCCAGATGTTTCGCCACACAGTCACATCTGTCACACAGCCTTTTTAACATGCAGTTTCCTGCGTAGTTACACAAATATTGGAAGAGGGAACATGACTGCAAACTGTCAGCTTGCAGGAATGTCTGTGCACGATGTCAGCGCACAGCTCTAATTACTGATATCAAATATATTAGATACTGGGCTACCAAGTAGGTATTAAAAAATATAGTCATGGCTTGTACTGATTCACAGGAAAATTGCCAATCTCTTACTGGTTTCCTTCTTGCTCAGTAAAACTTCATGTAATACCCACTAAAAAAGGATGAATTTCAGGCGATTAGTGTTTTTTTTTTGCTTGTTTTTCTCTTTTCCTTTTTTTTTCTTTTAATAGAATTGTTAGCAAGAATTGCCAAAATTGGAACAACTTTACCACTTGTGCGTTTTCTGTGATGATTCACACCTGACACCTGAGTATTTGGGCTTTAACTCCTCCACAGCCTCAGTGCCAGGCAGTGACTTTGGGGAGGCTCCTACAGAATCCTACCATGTTGCTGGAAGGTCAGTTCAGGGGGTGGTGGGAGGCAGCAAGAATTAGGGTCTTTGCACGCCACCTGGACAGTGTGTAATGCCAATCTGTGGGCGCCTGCGGGTGGTCATTTGTACTAATAAGAAATGATATTCTCTGTCCTGTGTCTGTGCCTTGCACAGGGACAAGATAGGCAGGCAAGGCTTTTGCTGCCGTTGCCAACAGGTGCTGCTTTTCTCCAAGTCTCCTATCTTACCTGGCTTGTGTCCTTTGATAAGCACGGTCTCGACTCAAAGCCTGGTTCTTTGTGTCTGGCGCTTGCCAAGTCCTCTGGAATGTGGGACCTGAAACAGCCTTTTCACAAAGGGAAAAGTTTGCACAAAAGCCCTCCCTTCCCTTCTTCTGTCCAAAACCTCCCTGCATCCTTGCAATTAGCTGCATTCCAGACATACCGGCCGAGGACGGCTTGCAAAAGTGTCTCGAATGGACTGAAGTAGCTCATGTTCCAGCTATCCTTCCTATAATGCAAATTTTCTTCCAGTGCATTCCAGGAAAGGGCACTCCAGTCCTCCAGGGCTTGCTCTTCCTCAAATCACCCACGGAGATACTGGCAGCTTTAATAGCAGCGAACTGCATCCAAGGCGTTTGTCCACATGTCTCCATTATCTCCATGTTCCTTGCAAAGCTCTGTCATCTAAGGAATTTGGTTTGGGGGGTTATTTTCTGCTTGTTGCTTATTTTCAGTTGGCAGAGTTGATGGAGAAACAATGTTAGGAGCAGAGTAAAAGCTCTTTGGGTTGCTGAATTCACGCAGTTTGGTAAGGAATTTGTGTTTGGATGCAACTTTCAGTTGCTTGGGGCTTTATTTTTGAGGGCGCTTTGTGTTTTTTAGGCAGGCTGGAGTTTGGCACAGCTGCAGGGAGTCTGACCAGAGGGGCTTTTCAGTATGACTTGCCAGCTTAGAGCGAGGGCGATGCCAGATACTCTACCTGTGATGGAGTTACTTTGTACCTACTCCCTGGTGCAAACACTGAATTAGCAATGCCCAGGTCAGGCCCTAGGTCACCTCAGCACCCGTGTGTCCCCAGCCTTGTGTCACCCCAAAGCTCCAGAGGACACGTGGCTGACACAAGAGGAGGTCTTAGCTGCGTTTGTATCAGCCCCAAGCCTCTAGGTTGCTGGCTGAACTCCTGGCCTGTTCTCCAAGCAAGTGGGGAATGGGTTAATTTATCTCTTGGCACTCGTGCAGCTGCTCTTGCACAGTGTTTAACCATGCAGAGCATTTTTGGATGTGTTTGGTGTGGTTGGTGGATCTGCCCCATCCCCGTTGGTGAGGTGAGATGGAAGGGTTTTGGCATGGAGGGCAGAGACGACATGCGCCTGCCCACCAAAAATGCTTTGCCAAAAGGGGAAGAAGAGCATTAGCATGAACTGGATCAGTTTGCTTGGCATGTAGAGAGCAGAGGAGCTATTTGAAGTTGGGCAGGATGACTTGGGATCCTCTTAGCATCTATACAGTACCACAGCTAGCGTGGGGAGTTGCAGTTTGGAGGTGATTTGGGGAAGCCTCCCAGGAAAATGTGTGGGCGTGCAGTGGGGACAAATGCAGTCTGGGGACAGCTGGTTCTTCCTGTGACCCACCAGCTCTGTGCTCCTCAAACCTCCAGTCTACCAGCCACATGATGTGACGGGTGCAGCTAAAAATACCCCTACAGCACCTCCTCCTCGTGACCAAGTGAGGCGATGACGGCGTTGTGGCTTTGAAAGGGCCAAGGGTTGCGTTCGGAGTGTGGTCTGAGCGGGGCGCTGAGCACGTGATTGCGCTGCGGCCGCTGTTTCCTGCCCCGAGCTCTCTGGTGTCCCACTGGAGCAAGCGGTTTTCAGAGGAACTTCCCGAGCCTGCACCCGCCGCCACAAAGCGCTGGCTTGTGTTCGCTGTCGTCATCCTGTTACTTTGATCTCGTGATCACTTTACTGGCGTGGAAGCTCAGGTCCTCTTCAGCAGTGTCATGAGTTATTAGAAGAGCAGGTCCCTGGCCAGGTATTTTCTGAATTCATTGCAAGCACCTCAAAATCTTGTATGTTTTGGGTTTGATGCATGTTGTCAAAAAGGGAAAAGGGCAAGAGAGCAGGGAAGATCAAGGTAGTATGAAGTTGCAAGACAAAGAGGAAGATCTGCTTTACTGCAGAGACAGAGGTTTGCAGCTGTTGGTGAGGTCCAAGGCTGGTTGCATCTCCAGCTGGTCTCGTTGGTGAAGCCCAGGGTGGGAGGGAAGCCAGTGGCAGCCACGTCCATGGAGGTTCTCCTCACCCTGCTGGACCCACTGGCATCCCTTATTCGTTGTGATTTCCTATGAATTTTTAGCCTCTGAGATCAGTCACTCCATGGACACCTTGCAAACTGTTTCTATAAGATGCTGGCCTCAGCTGTTTGTGGTTGTGTCTGCGATGCACAGGAGACTAAATAGAGGCAGAGGAGGCAGACGTCAAGAGTGAATCCCTTGCCTGTCTTGGGATCCCTGGAAGGAGCAAGCGGGAAGAACCTCTTCTTCTTTCAAGAAGATCCTAATACTGTGGCAGGAGGCAGCAGTGACCCAGTTTCCCATGCAAAACCCAGTCACGTGAACCCCCTCTAAGTTGACTTTGCAATCGTCATCCTGTGGGATCCCACAGCCCCAGGCCCCAGCTGGGAGCACTTGATCATTTTATAAATATGCATTGCAGGAGTGTAAAAATACCCTAAAGTTCAGAATTGTTACTAAAGAGGAAGAAGGACCAGTTTATGAGCCACAGAACAACCTACCCCGAAGTAACTCTTAGGGGAAAGAGGGCTGGTTTTGTACAAGGGTGCTGGTGAAGAACAAGACTGGGCTGTCTGTGATATCCAAAGCCTTTGATGATTTGTATGCAGGATTGTACGTGTGCTTGTTAGGAGTAGCACAGATAATCTTTCCTGACGCTTTAAGGAGAATG
Source organism: Nothocercus julius (assembly GCA_013398735.1). Taxonomy (NCBI): domain Eukaryota; kingdom Metazoa; phylum Chordata; class Aves; order Tinamiformes; family Tinamidae; genus Nothocercus; species Nothocercus julius. The sequence goes on along the minus strand of VZSV01000366.1, from coordinate 51,383 downwards.
CGAGAGAGTTTTTCTGAACCAGCGCTGTAGGGCTGGCATGCACATAGGAAGAGATGCCTTTCTCCAGCAGTGCTTTTTCGATAAACAAATAAAAGGAAGGGGGGAAGTGTACAGCTGGTGAGGTGAGCAAAAAGATAAGCAAATTGCCCACAGGTTGGCATGAGGCTGAAGCTGTGGAACACGTTTCCTTTGCATCCCTTGAGATATGTTGCAGTGCCGTGCTTGAAGATCTCCATCCTCTCAAGCTTGAGCAGGTCAAGTTTCCAAGTGCATGACAGGGGTGTTGTCCTGTAAACTAGGGCTTTCCCTAACCTCTTGTCTTTTGCTTTCCTTTGCAGGCTGCTCCCTCAGGCTCTAGGGGTGCTGTGGTGGCACTGGGATCCCAGTAGCTGCCTTTGCCAACCCAGCAGCTCGCTGCCACCGCCACGGAGAGGCCATGAGCCCCGGCGCTCCCTGAGCAACAAGGCCGCTTCGAGATGGCGGCTCAGAGGATCCGGGCGGCCAACTCCAGCGGGCTGCCGCGCTGCAAGTCGGAGGGGACGCTCATCGACCTCGGCGAAGGGTTCTCAGAAAACAGCCTGAGCGACGTCAAAGGTGAGGGGGTCCTGCTGCATCTCTTGGCTTGGTGAACACTTGGCCACCAAGCGCACGTCTTTGCTCTGCTCATCCCTGGCACAGGCTTTACCTTGGCAGGGGGCGCGGGATGCAGACATACGTGTGGGAAAGGATGCTCGGAAGCTGGATGCACCGTTGTGCTGATCCAGCCTGAGCCATCTTGAATAGCTGCCCGCTGTATCAGCGCGGGCATGTGCATGATGTCTGGATGCAGAAACAGAGGGAAAACATGAGGATTGCTTACAAGGGAGATAAATAAAAGACAACACGACGGAGAGAGACGGAGCGATGAATAATACGCCTTCCTGTTTACTGCCTCTTTTTTTTTTTCTTTTTTTCCTAACCAAGATCAGAACAACGGGATATTCAGTGAAACTGAAAGGCAGCAGATTTTACGGTTTCTCTCTCTTCCGGAAGCACATGGTGGTTATTGCTGGGAGATAAAACAAAACAAAGGAGAATACTTTAATTCATGAGGCTGAGTGAGGGTCTCTGTTTATTGCAAATGGAAAATAAACCCCCAAGTGCAGCGTGCCTTCCCCATCATCTCCGTGGGAGACGACTGTCAGCTGTTAAGAGAGGAATAAACAGAAGTTAAATCATCTCTCTCTGATTTGACAGACCTTCAGCAGCCAGATCTTTGTCCTAAATAGTGTCCTAACCACAGGCTTTTCCTGATCTCCCTGTCCTCCCTGAGAAATCAGGTATCAGAGAAAGGTTTGCTGGTAACCCTGAGCTGTGGGTTCTCCTCAGCAAAGGGCTTGAGATATATAAATACTTTCATAGTGACTTACTACCAGAGTGACAAGGAAGTTTCAATGGGATTTTTTTCTAATGTGATTTTTGCAGTGAGTAAATGTCCTCATGACTTTCATTGCCTGCTGTGAGAGAGAGGGAATCAGGAAGCGGATGAAGTCATCTAGTCTGTGTACAATCTCTTCGCTTTTCAATATCGGAGCCCTCAAGTCATTATTTTTGAAGAATTTTCTTTGCTTATGTTTAATTTACTTTTTAATTCCATAGTGGCATTGTGAGCTGCTCTCTGACTGTTAAAGGTCTACTCTTCTTGCCATGTTTTCTTGGGTTTTGTAAGGCTGTCAGGCACACTAACCTTCCAAGTGCCCTCCTTTTCCATGTGATTTTATATGATCAAAAAAATCTCTGCTCTGCCATCCGTTTGCCTCCAGGATTTAGGGGCTTCCTGTGTGAATTTTTATAGTACTTTTTTTTTTTCCCCTCCAGAGAGCTAATAAGGATGTCAAAAGTCGTTGTCCTAGTTCTCTTGCTGCCCCATATTTGTGAAAACACAGCTCTTTTCCCTCTCCCCTGTAGGTTTTGTTGTCTTAGGCTGTGTAGTAAGATAACAAATGTCCAAATGCCGACATAACATTATCAGCAGCTTGCTTCTGGTGCTTTTTAAAGAAATAAGTCCTTAACAGGAAACCAAAAGCAATAAATACAGTGATGGCTTGAGCATCTGTAGTCTTTCTTGAGCTGTTTTGTTTGTAATTGGGATGGGTTAGTACCAGCAGAATGACTTTCAGACGGACTTCTGCTGAAAGCATCACGCTGAAAGGGAAACTGGACGTGCTGCCCTGCTACCACCTTAGCGGGTGCCCTTAGTTGTTGTTTCCAACCATGAGATGCAAGACGTTTCATACAGAAGAGCAATTAGGGCAGGATGAAACCACTTTTGGGCTGCTACTGTTGCCTTGAATTAATGTGATGTGCTTGAAAAGCAGGTGTTCACCTTCAGCAGCGGAGTTACCTATTCACAAAAAAATCAAAGACATCAGTGATAAAAAGAAATGGCAGCTAAAGACACTGAGATACCACTGACCAAATGTGTAGGAAAAAGTCTGTGAAGGATCATCTGGGTCACTTTGGTTTTGCACAACCTAACATCAGTTATCGTAATCTGCTGGAGGGAGGTTTGCCTTTCCTGCACCTGCATTGCTATTACGGGACTACAGTAAATTGTTTCCCCTCCTGCGTAGGCTCCTGCTCAGCTGCTTTGAATCCCAGCATGTTAGATTATGAACTCTTTGGAGAAGACATTCTCTTGTACCACGTGGACACCTCAAAAGCAGTGGAGGGAGATATTTTGTTTCTCCATTTTCAAAATTTTGTTTGAAACTCATTTTGTTTCTCAAAATAGTCTCTCAAGCCTAAAGATATACTAACTGAAAACTAACTTGGCTTTACAGGTTCAAGTAGCATGGGTTGCTTGCTTGAAATAAATGTGTATAGATAATTTGCGACTCGCTTGTTGGTTGATTCCTTACACTGCTGTTTTTCTTCACTTTGCAGTGCCTTCCCCTAGTGCCTTGTTGATCGACAATCCCACATCCTTTGGAAATGCGAAGGAAGTAATAGCAATCAAAGATTACTGTCCAACCAATTTCACCACTTTGAAGTTCTCTAAGGGGGACCACCTCTACGTCTTAGACACGTCAGGAGGCGAGTGGTGGTATGCCCACAACACTACAGAAATGGGTTACATCCCTTCCTCCTATGTGCAGCCTGTAAACTACCGCAACTCTTCCTTAACAGACAGCGGCATGATAGACAATCTACTGGAGAGCCCTGATGAGGGAGTCAAGGAGTTGGACCTGCTTGGAGAATGGACTGATGGGAAAAGAAATTCTGCCAAAACCTACAGTAATAACCCTTTCTTGAATGGAGTCCAGACAAACCCATTTCTGAATGGGAATTTGCAAACAATGACCAGCTCTGTCAATGAGTCAAACTCCAAAGCTACTGTTGACTTGCTGCTCTTTGACACGGGGGCTCCTAATTCAGCAGTTTCCAGTTCAGCTGCTAATAGCAGCATGGGTAACATTTTTGATGAGTTTCCATGCACAAACAGGTTGGAGCTGGAACAGACTGTGAAACGGGACAATCCCTTCTTTAGGAGCAAACGCTCCTACAGTTTGTCTGAGCTGTCCGTTCTTCAAGCAAAGTCGGACAGTCCAACATCATCAGGCTTCTTCAGTGGCTTGAAGTCTCCCACCCCAGAGCAGTTCCAGAGCAGGGAGGATTTTAGGACCGCGTGGCTGAATCACAGGAAACTGGCCCGGTCTTGCCACGATTTGGATTTGCTTGGTCAAAGTCCTGGCTGGGGCCAGACACAACCTGTGGAGACCAACATTGTCTGCAAACTGGATAGCTCTGGTGGTGCTGTTCAGCTTCCAGACACCAACATCAGCATCCGTGTGCCAGAGGGTCATGTGTGCCCTGGAGAAACACAGCAGATCTCCATGAAAGCGATGCTGGATCCACCACTGGAGCTGAACAGTGACAAGTGCAGCACCATCAGCCCAGTCCTACAGATCAAACTGAGCAATATGGAGGTAAAAACCTTCATCATTCTGGAGATGAAGGTATCAACAGAGGTCAAGAATGACATCATGAGCAAGAGTTTGGTGGGACTGCAGTGCCTGCGGAGCGATATGAAGGAGGGGCCGTACACACCAATGCAGCTGAGCTATTCATATGGGGACACAATACAAGTCCAGCTGGAGAATCTGGAGCCTTGCATGTACATCGCAGCTGTAGCCCAAGGGCAGAACATCCTCTACCCTCACACTGTTTGGGATTACATCAGCAAGAAGATCACAGTTGGTGTCTATGGCCCAAAACACATCCACCCTTCTTTTAAAACTGTTGTAGCTGTGTTTGGGCATGAATGCGCACCCAAGACTCTGCTGGTAAATGAAGTCACACGACAGGCTCACAATCCTGCTCCCGTCGCCCTGCAGCTTTGGGGTAAACATCAGTTCACTTTGTCGCGGCCTCAGGACCTCAAAATCTGCATGTTCTCCAACATGACCAACTATGAGGTAAAAGCTAGTGAGCAAGCCAAAATTGTGCGAGGTTTCCAGATGAAGCTGGGCAAGGTCAGCCGCCTTATCTTTCCCATTGCATCTCATGACCCCAACGAGCTCTCAGATTTCACGCTGAGGATACAGGTCAAGGATGATAAGGATGGGATTTTGACCCAGTTCTGTGTCCAGACACCACAGCCGCCTCCTAAAAGTGCCATCAAACCGACAGGGCAGAGGCGATTTCTCAAGAAGAATGAGGTTGGAAAGATCATCCTTTCACCTCTGGCTGCCACTGCCAAGTATCCAGTTTTTCAGGACCGGCCAGTGTTGAACTTGAAGTATGGCAAACTGCTGAAAACCGTGGTGCGGCAAACCAAGAACCACTATTTGCTGGAATACAAGAAAGGAGATGTCATAGCCCTCCTCAGTGAGGAGAAGATCAGGTTGAAAGGGCAGCTGTGGACAAAAGAGTGGTATATTGGCTACTATCAGGGGAAAATAGGCCTTGTGCATACCAAAAATGTGCTTGTGGTTGGGAAGGTCAAGCCCAGCTACTTCAGTGGGCCTGATCTCACTACCAGCCTGTTGCTTGAGCAAATCCTGAGACCCTGCAAGTTTCTAACCTATATTTATGCCTCAGTGAGGACTCTGCTCATGGAGAACCTCAGCAGCTGGCGGTCTTTTGCCGATGCACTAGGGTATTTGAACTTACCGCTCACGTTTTTCTGCCGAGCAGAGCTGGACAGTGAGCCAGAGCGAGTGGCCTCTGTGTTGGAGAAGCTGAAGGAAGATTGCAACAACTCTGAGAACAAGGATAGGAAATCTTTCCAGAAAGAGCTGATGACGGTGAGTCCAAGGTCTGCTGGGGCATCTCAATTCTCTGTGATGCACTCAGAGCAATGAGTATGAATGGGAAATTTCCTAACTCAGTATGCAGAAGTGTGTTTTTTAAGGTCTTCTGCAGGCTGTTCAGCACAGCCAGGTGGAAAGTTTTGCCCTGCTATAATGTGCTGGCAAGTTTAATGATATGATGTCTGTAAATGAGGGCACCGTTGTGCAAAATACCATACATAAACATCATGTTGGGGGAGCAGATAGGCTTGATTCAGAAGGTAGCTGATCTGAAGCCCCTCAGTATCAGTGATTCTGGTCCAGTATTTTCAGAGCACTCAACTGGGCATTGATATATCTCATTCCTTAGTGGTATATAAATGAGGAATGCTTCAAGCAGTCACCTGAAAGCTGCTAGTCCCGTCATTCCTGATATAATAGCAATATTTGTGATGGAGCTTTTGGCTGTCATGGCAATACTGAAGATAGCACAGAAAACCGGGAAAGGGCAAGAAACCTAAAAGCTATTGTTAGAGTAGGAAAACTACCTCTTGATTCATATGATTTTGGATTGCTAAGTAGAGCAAAGCATGCAGGAGCGGGGTTTATGGGTACTGTGAAGGATGGATGCTGCTCTGAAGGATAGATTGTAAAGATGAGGCAACATAAATTACTGTTTCCTTTAAAATTAATAATAGTATCTTGTCCTTTTCTCCTGGAGTGATATCTAAACTAATGACACCTTCGAGTTGGGATGCTCTGTGTTCAGCTATGAATCGTTTTTGCAAATTGTCTAAAATTTTTGTACACCTTATGTCCTAAAAGGTTTCTAGGGCGAAGTGTTGTCTGTGAGTATCCCTAGGATGCCATTGGGAAGATTCTTACACTGAATCATCTTCACAAAGGACAATTTCTAACATTTCATAGAAAATAAGCCAAAAAAAATAGCAGGCCTTACTGTCTCGAAGAGATTTGCTGCTCTTGACTTCTAACAGGCTCTTGTAGAAGCAGATAACTGGGTTACAGCAAATCATGTGTTTTAAAATGCCAATTTAATTATGGAATAGCAAAAGCTTCTCTTGGCAGTGATGCGCACAGGCTGTAGTGCAAGAACATGCAGCATGCAAAATGAAATTATGAATGAGTAACCTGAGTAAAAAGCACTGGGGCTAAATGAAATATTTCATATCACTGCTTCCGTTTAATAAGAACGATGAATTTTGAGGACTGAATAGTTGGGTGTAAGACGTTATAAAGAGCGCGGAGCCATTCATTACTCATGGAAATCCTGTCTAGCATGTTTAAGGGGTTACTCGTGGATGTATTTCCTCAGCCTAATATTGCAGTAGAACTAATAACTCTTTATAAAAAGCCCTGTTTGACTTTTGGTGTCAGTGTGGAAAATGGGAAGATAGTTTGTGAAAGGTGTGACTCACAGCTGTTACATTGCAATTAGAGTGATCACTGGAGCTGTCTTTGTTCATGTTCATTTAGGGTAAGGACGTTAAATACAGGGTTGAACTGCCCAAGGGAGCCCAGAGAGCTTGAGAAGCTGTAATTACTGGAGGATATTGCAGTTCCTCTGTGCTCCTCTGGCTGGCTCAGACCAATTTTCTTACAAATGCAGCCGTGTTCTTGTCCCTTTTTGAAGGGAACTCCCTGTGTGCTAGTCCAATGGAGGTGGCAAAGAGGAGCAAGGGTGGTCTTACAGTGAGCTTTAACAGGTGAGGCTTGCACCTTTTTCAGACACTCTCCTCTTCTTTGCAGACGTTGATTGGTGTGATTAGCCATTTTAGCGGCCCAAAACTCATCGCCCTAAACTATCGGTCAGACACTTTGTCAAGAGGCCGAGGATCTGCTGGGGTTGCAGTCATTTAGCTGTCCAGAGATTACAGTAGATCACAGGCAACCTTGCTGTGCAAGCAGCAATTTGTGGCTAAACAGGGCAACTTTGGCTCTTGGTACCATGCAGACACCATGGTACCAATTGATGGCAGGCCATGCCACCAATGCAGATGCTTTTTAGGGGTTCTTGTCATCATGTGCAATTGTGTCTCAGTCTTTGGGGTCATCCAGGAAGCGAAAATAGCACGCTATGTTTTTTGGGTTGGTTTGTTTTTGTTTTTTGTTTTGTTTGCCGTCATTGGAAGCAGCATCAGGCTGGCAGGAAACTGGGCTCAGCACTATGGATGGAGCAGCGTCTTCCCATCCATTAGTTCTGAAGGTTGTCCATAAAGACTGAACAAAAAAGGTAGTAACCAAAATGCCAGAGCATCTCAGGGAGCCATTTAAAGTCCTCTATGGCTAGTTGCTGTGTTCGAGAGAGGGCAGCTCATAAGTGAAAACCTTCCTGAGATGTGACTTGCTTAAAAAGGATCAACTGGTACAGCCACGTTGTCCTCCCAGCTCCGAATAGTCCTGTAGCAGAGCATGGGCAGCAGGTAGGAGGAGGATTCAGGAGGCCTTAGGGGGAGCATGGAGTAAGACCTGACCCAGTAGCTCACATCTGCCCCCAGCAGCATGCTAGGAAGGGCTCTGTGCTGCTGCTGTGTGCAGTTAACCTGCACTTACCTCCAGATGAGGTTTGGGCTGATGTGTTGCACCTCCAATCCATGTTCAGTTTGAGCTCAGAGCACCTTGAGCACAACTGTGTCCCACATTGTGCTTTAGCCACAGCTCTTCTGGCTGGAGCAGTCTCCTCTTCAACTTCCACGCCAGGAGAAAGCTTCAGTCAAGGCTAGTTTCTGGCACTGGAAACACCTTGTGTCTAAAGGATGGTTTGCACCTTGAGTCAGCAGCCTAGGTTAATGATGTGGTGAAATGCATGTTCCTGTTGCTAAAGGCTTCAAGGGCTTCGAGCTGTTTGCCCTACTGCTTTGAAAACCTGTTGTAAGCACTGTGGTGTCTCGACTCCAGGGATCAAAGGCAGTCCGTAGGTCATGGAAAAGTCGAGCCAGAACTAAATGTGTAGATGAACAGAGACACGAGGGTCTCTGGATTCTCACACTTTGGCCAACTCAGGAGGAGACCCATTGGTTGCCTGAAAAAAACGTATTGCTCCCAAAGGGATGCAGCTAGTGCAGAATCCCATAGTAGGTTTTATTTTCATTATTCAGATGGAAATTATTTCCTCTTCCATGTGAGATCTTTGTGAGTCTGAGCCTGTTGATGAAGAATGAGCCCTGTTCATAGTGTAAGAGAACACTTCTCTACCCCTCGCTGCTGTTTAATCCTCCTTGGCTTCCAGAGAAATTAGATTGAGCATGATCTTAGAAAGAAAATAAACAGGTGTTTCGGAGTATGACAACGGAGCAGCAATATTTTGTGTGTGTGTGTGTTTAAATCTAATTTTATTTGTAACAAGCAGACTTGCTGTCCAGCATCTGCTGGTGAGACGAATCAGTTGGATTAAACTCTGATCTGGCCATTTCACATTACATTTGGATGCCTCATTTCAAAGCAGGGGAATAGTAAGCAGGCTTATCTGGCTTCAGTGTTGATCGCACAAGACCAGGCTGGCAGAGGCATACACCGGTAGCCAAGCATGGAAGGGCCTCCAAGTGAATGGCGTGCTCCGTCGTGATGGCTAGTTAATAAATAATCTGTGTTTTATTTTTCTTTCTTTCTTTAAAACCTAGCACTAGCAGCAGTGTGTGAAGGTAACTGCGGAGAACATTCTTCAGAAGTTAGTCATCACATCGGAAAGAGAACTATACCCCTTCTCTCCCCTCTGCCCATCAAAAGCAAGCTACACGCAGATTACCTTACTAAAAAAGCCTGTAATAATTAAAGTCCCAAATTTGCAAGATGCTTTGAGCTGTGCTGATGCCTCAGGAGGGAAGTCTCTTGCTGGGGGGTGTGCTCAGCAGCACCTCCGTGTGCTCTGCCCTCTCACAGTGCTGTGGACGGTGCTGCGCAGTCAGGTTGGTGGAGATGCTGGAATCTGCGCTCATAGTGGAGCCTTGTGTCTAGCCTGTGTTCCCATGGGGCAAGAGGCACTTTCTCCAAAAGCATCTCGGGCAAACCTCCTCCTAGCCAGGCTGCCAGTAACTGGCTCTCTTTGGCTGTTGGAGATAGGAAGAAGTGTTTGCTTACATCTCCATGCAAGAGCGTTGCGGCCATATGTTTCTCCCATGTGCCCAGAAAGCACCCCTGTGGCTGGCTCCTGCATCCCAGCTGCCAGGAGGAAACACCATTAAGAGTCTACAGGCTCTCAGCATGCAAAAAAAAACATAGGTTTGTAGGAAAAAAAAACATAGGCTTGTAGGAAAAGGCCTTTGGGTGCTTTTGCAAATGTTACTCACCGCAGCATAATCAAATGCACTTGAGTTGCTGCAGGGAAACACACCAGGTTTCATTTGAGAAGCAAGACCTGACTTGCCACAGAGTGACTACACTACCTGGTGCTTCGGAGCTGGGGTTAAATGTGATGAGATGCAGCATTTCTCTTTCTCTCTTTAGATACAGCATTTTTGTAGAGCCTTGCATTTTTTGTCTCCGTTCCAAAAGACCCTGCTCAGAAGCAATGGAAGGATAAAGCTGTTTTCCTCTCGATAGTTTATATAGACCTCCCAAACAACTGCTGATGGGCCCAAATAGCTCTGGGTCCCCTTAATATCCTGCAGTGGCCAGACTTGGGCTTTGCCCTAGCAAATGTGAAGCAGGCCGGCCCAAAGTTGCTTATGCTGGTGCCCTGTTGCTCCTGCATCCAGAAGCGACCTGCTGGCTGGTGTAGCGCCTTTGGGTCAGGTGTGCGAGCCATCCTCTGCCCCTGCCCTGCGTTCCGGGGAGCAAATCCCCACCTGCGTGTGTGGATAGCTCATGTTGCTCCCATAAGGAATTTATGCAAATGCTACACTGGAGTTGGTGGGAATTTTTCTGTAGGATGTGGCTTGTCCTCGCACGGACAGGTGGCTTGCAGCAGGTCCTTTTCACATGAGTAACTTTAACTTTTTTTTTTCCCCTGCCTCCAATCAAATAAGAGAAAGCTACAGATACGTGGTGTTCCGCTCCTGGTTCCTCCATGGGCCAGGCCCAGGTGGAGTGCTGGAAATAAAAGGAAAATATTCCCTCAAACACAGCTGGCCTGGGAAAACCCTGCCTGGCAATCAAAGCAAGGTTACACCAAAGAAACTTGCAGCAATCACCTATGCAATGCGTTCCTGCATGCTGGCTTGCCCTGCAGACAGCCTTTATTTTGGGGGGGGGATTTGTAGGGAAATGGTTGATGTTCTCGTGTTGCTCGGCAGCGGGGTTGGGCTGTTGTGCCTGATCGCTGCCGTGTCTGCCCTTGGGGCTGCTGGCGTGCGGGAGCCGGCCGGGCGCTGCCGCGCGGGGCTGCAGCCTCCGCCGCAGGGATGCGCCCTCCCCGGGCACCCTCCTCAACACCCTCCCTCTCGTCCTGGCATTTCAGCCCGTGTAAGAGCTGCCTTCTTGCGCAGCCCTGTGGTAGTTAATAGAGCACTAAATATTACTGCTAGGGGTAACCACATCTGCTCCTCTGGCTCTCCACCCAGCCGAATGCTGCCTTGCAACAGTTCCAGGCATTGATTAACGTGCGATAAGGCTCTCGGGCTCTCCAGGGTCCTTTCCAAGTTAAACGCTGTTTAAAGAATCATTAACTAGATAAAGTCTATTTCCCTAATAACTTCCTCCTTGTGCTTTGCTTGTGGGGCGCGAATGGTTTCTACCCTGCCTGGGTAAAGAGGAAGGATGTGCCAAAGACAGGGCAAAAAGAGGCACCCAGTTTTCAAAGGGCTTCACTAAATTCTGAGAAAAGTAGGTGTCAAGAGGAGGGAGACTGCATGGGTACATGTGTGGTTGGGAGTAGGGCTGGGTGGCCATGAGCTGGGACAGGAGAGCTGCAAAACGCTCGCAAAGCGAGCATTAAGCATGTGTGGTGCTGCAGTTGCTCTCCGTAGCTGCCTCTTCCCTTTGTTTTTCTCTTTTCTTTCTTTCTTTTTGCATAAGTGAACATATGTAAGCAAAAGGGAGGGGGAGGCGAAGAGATGTGCAGGAAAGGCAGGGCGCATCATGAACCCGAGCCGTGCGGAGCAGCCGTTGTTCATCGACTCCTTCCTTGGCTTCGTGCCCGAACACCCCCCGGGGCTGTCGGTGCCGCGCTCGCTCAGACAGTTTTCCCCGACGAGAGCGTTGGAAGTGGGATTCTGCGCTTCAGAGGTGAAATGCAAACGCGGCCTCCCCGGGCGTGTAGCAGGGATGGGTGCTGCGCCGCTTTGAAGTGCAAGCCGGGCAGCAGAGCGTCGCCTCTGCTCCGGCGCGCTCGGCTGGTGCAGCAAGCTCAGAGACCCTCTGTGGCTGATGCGCGGGGTCGGCCTTGGGGTGACCATCGTTAGGGACCGGGGGTAATGGGAAGGGAGCGACCGTAGGAGCTGGGTGCCCGCGTGCAATACCCCTGGGGAGCTTGGCGTAGGGTGAGGGAGGAGGATGGGAAACAAAATTGGAGCGTAATCCCAAAAGCGCCTGCTGGAGGATTAAAGTCTCTTGTGAACCCTGCTAATCCCGGCTGGACGTACAGAAGAGCCCCAAGCCGAATGGTGATTTGTGCGTTTCTGCGGTGAAAAGGAAGGGGTTGTGAACTGGCCAGCTCATCTGGCACGGTCGCCCTTGAGGACTGAAGCTGCTTCTTGCTGTCCCTAGAAGACCTGGCCACACTGTGAGCTCTTTTGGATGTTTCATTATGCACAAATGAAAAATATTTCACTGTTACCTGCAAGATCCCCTGTTCGGGGATCGTCCACCCCAAGTGTCCTAACAAGCTCCTGGCCCTTGTGTTCCTCACTGAGAGCTCACAGAATGGGAGGACCTTGTCCCATCATGTGCGCTGAGAGGTGTCTCATTCCCTATCTCAGCCTGTGCATGAACGTCAAGTTCATGTGCCATGGCCCACGTTCCTTGGAGATGGTGGTTTTCCAGGAAGATGGGTTTCTTCTTCTCCCTCCTCCTCTTCCATCCCAACATCACTCCTTTTGGTCTCTTTCCAAGCAAAGTTAGGCATGTTTCACCCCACTATTTTTCAGAGGAGAACCCCTGGAGGAGCAAGTAGCGTCCAGCACGGATGGAGGGCAGCTGATGGCACACACGAGTGCAGCTGGAGTGAGCTCCAGCACAGGTGACCAGAGGAGCAGGCAGAGGGCATGGTACCCTCTGAGTTCTCCTGCTACAGAGGAGAGGGCAGTAAAGCGGTTGGCTGCTCAGTAAGGTAATATTGCTGGAGAGCTGGACTTCGGGTCCGCTGCAGAAGCAGTGACGAGTACGACGCAGATGTGAGATCTAAATGGGTATGCCCATAAAAAAAAAAAAAAAAAAGAGTGAAAAGAGTGCTCTTCAAATGTTTTTTTCCTTGCTTAACAAGAGGGTTTATTATTCCTCAGCAGTTTGCTTGAAAAGCCAACGCCAGTCTGCAGCCATAATTAGATTTGAGCCCTGCTTTGCTCTGCGTAAGCTGGAAACAGATAAGGGAATCGGTGTGCATTTGCTTTGCAAATTGCTGGAGTGGTTTCAGATGTTCCCCTTTTCTTCTGCCTTTTTGTTCCTGTCCCTGAGAGTTGGTGTATGAAGGATTTAACCCCTGCTCTGCTTTGCAGTGAGATCAACTGGGTTGGCCTGGTGCTTGGGTATGGTCCCCCTGTTAAAATGCTGCCTTGCAGCCTTGGTGCTCTGACATCCTGACATCCACTGTCCTAATTCTGCTCTCTGCATGGCTCCAGCACTTGGCAGTATAAAAACAAGAGGGTACTCAGCAAAGCAGAGAGGCAACAAATAGAAAATGAGTTGAAGAGCTGCTTTTTATATCCCACGATTCATCAGAGTGACTTCCACAAGCTGGTCCAGGGCATGGAAGTGTAGAGGGAGGTGAAGAAGGATTAAATGTTTCTGGATGGTGAACTATCCCCCAAGGGAGAGTCTCTGGTTTGCCTGCCTTGTTTTGATGTTTTAATTTTTTTTTTTTTTGGTACTTTAAAACAGTCAGAAATAGTCGCTTGAGGTTCAGGAGGTGGTTTGGTCTGTGGACAGGGTACGCTCCCTGCATTTAACTCAGGCCAGTCTTGGCGAGCTAGGTACTGATTCTGTTGGTCAGGTCTCGTGGCCTGATTCTTTGCTTTAAACTCTTCATTTCCTGGCCTGTATTGCAGGTTTCTGCTCTTGCAACCTGTTTCTCATTTCCAAACCCACCATGTCCTTTTGTTTTCCTAGCTAAAGTCACTGCTCTGTGGAAAAATGTGGGTCTCCCTGGCTAAGAATTTTCTCCTCTTTTCTGCTCTTTGCAGTCATTTGCACTTAATAAATGATTTCAGGACATGATTCTGAGCTGATTAGGGAAGGGTCAGTGGCAATGAAAGGAACAAGAGCATCTCAAGCAAAGTGACGGCTGTGGCCGCATCCTGTAATGCTCTAAGCTGGCCATTCACCTGGGTTTTACCCCAGCTCATCTTCTCCCAGGTCTCCAGGTTTGCTCTCCAGGCCTTGTCCCAAAATGTTCTGCTTAGCCTGTAACTGCTTGAGGGAAACTCTTGGGCCCCCTTGCTATCTGTACTGAAGGGAGGGTTCTGCGGGCTTGGGGATGCCAACTGCCTTTACCACGTTCAATTAATTATCTTGATTAAAAGCATCTGTTTTTCTCAGCTCTGAGATGCTTTAAACTGCTTAGGTGGTGAGTGAATATCTTGAGTGATTGCCTGGAAAATAAGGTTTTGCTGGCTAGCCCAGGCTACAAACCACATCAAACCAGGGTAGGGGACTTCCTTCAATTACTGGGATTACTATTCTGTTGAGCCTGTTGGCCTAATTTCACCAGCTGTTGCCAGAAAGGAGGTGGGAGGATTTGGGAGTAACATCCTGAGAGACTCCCTTGAGTAGTCCCTGGGTAACCTGCCTTTTTTTGCCGCTCTCCCTGACTCTCCGCTTGGTTTTTCCTGGTTGTCGTGCAGGCCCTGCTGAAATTGGACTGCCAGGGGCTTGTCGTGAGGCTCATTCAGGACTTTGTACTGCTGACCACGGCCGTGGAGGTGGCCCAGCGCTGGAGGGAGCTCGCCGAGAAGCTCGTCAAGGTCTCCAAGCAGCAGATGGACGCCTACGAGGCCCCGCACCGCGACAAAACGGGGGTGGTGGACAGTGAGGTGAGAGGGGATGGTCCTCCACGTTGGGGGGTTTCCCGTGTTTCCTGAGGTTGTTTTCGCTTGTGGCCGGTGCTCCCGATGTCTACAGTGTCTTCTTCTGATGTGCCTTTAGGGAATAAACGGGACTTTAACATGACGGGGACATTCTGGGGTGTTTATAGCCGAAATAAATTTGCTCGGGGGTCACTGCATGTTGGGGACAGCGTTGCTCGCCCGCTGGCTGTTCGGCCCCGCGCACCGGGGGGCCACTGCGACAAAGCGTCCGGTTCACCTCTGTTCCTCTGCCTCCCTCTCCCGTGTGACGCAGGCCATGTGGAAGCCAGCGTATGACTTCCTGCTCACGTGGAGCAGCCAGATCGGGGACAGCTACCGCGACGTGATTCAGGAGCTGCACACAGGGCTGGACAAAATGAAGAACCCCATCACCAAGCGCTGGAAGCACCTCACGGGCACGCTGATCCTCGTCAACTCCTTGGACATGCTTCGGGCAGCAGCCTTCAGCCCGCAGGACCACCAAGATTTTGCTATCTAAGTGGGGTTTCCTGGAGCGATGCGTTCTTCTGCGTCTCGTTTGTTGGTGGTGTTTTTATTTTCTGTTTTTTTTTTTCCCTTTTTTTAGTAGTTGATTTTTAAAAATAAGTGGAGATTGCTCTCCCCGGGTTTTAAGAGGCCAAAGTTTGCAAGTTCTCAGCGGGACTGGAAATCAGCAGGAGACATCTCTCCTCCTGGTGGGAAGGAGCAGATGTTTCTGTTCCGTGCTGCAGAGAATTGATACAAGTTTCTATTTCTATTAAAAAGTTTAAAGCTGTCAAGGGATGGAGAGGGGAATGCGAGGGAAAGATTGCAAAAAAAAAAACACATTTTTTAGGCAATTAAAAATCTAATTTTTTAATGAGCAGTGAAGGTTGTAACCACTTTAGGGGAAGGGTTTTTTTTTTAATGTTGTAGGAAGTGCTTTTAAATTATCACCTTTGAGATGAACGAGAATCATGTAAATACGTATTTAAGACGAAGCACAGTGAATGGCCTCTCCCCACCTCTGCTGCCAGGCTTCCGCTAGCAGCGTGACGCTTCGTAAAACACCACGCTGACTTGGGGTGTCTTCACCCCAGCGAGCCTCTTACACTGAAAATAAGATTTTTTTTTTTTTCCTGATTCACAGGCCCCATGACCTCTTGCTTTGGGCTGCTTTTTCCTATGTACTTGCAGACGTGTGTTTTTCTCTTTCGTGGATGGAGAGATGCTCATTGCCTATTTTCAAATGCACAGGTACCACTCTTAACCAGGAGAACTGGTGCTGCCCTTCACACCTGGCTGACGGGATGGTTCATCCCCGCTGGTCTCCTGCTGCTCATCCCAGCTGCTTCCTTCTGGCAGAAGCTGGAGAGAGTTGTGGTTCGGCAGAGACCTGCTCCTTGCTGCCTGTGGTAGAGGCTGGAAAGATGCTGGGAATGGTTAGCCTAGCCGTCACAGGGAAATGTGCTTGGACGCTTCTTCCCTGGAGTTTATGGTCTGGGGAACTGGCCAGAAAGCAGAGAATTGTTGCAATCTACATACTCCTTTAAAAAAAAAAAAAAAAAAAAAAAAAAAAAAAAAAAAA
>VZSV01000366.1:13843-35324 GCA_013398735.1 Nothocercus julius | reverse complement strand
AAAACATCTCACCTAACTTGAAATCCAATCCAAAGCTCACTGCAGACTTGTTACTCACTGGAGATTTGTTACACGACTTAATGCTCATTGCCATTGATTTCAGTGAGCTTTGAATTGGGCTGTTAAGGGTTCTTGAATTCCAATTTAACTTGTAAATATTCTTTGCTATAAAAATGGTGCCATGGAGCTAAATAGTGCTATGTGGCACTACGTGCTCATACTTTTCCCCCTTCTTTTTATAGCTAACTCTTTTGAACAACCTCCGCCTTCCTCCTGCTCCCCAGCTTTGAAATATTTTACATGGGAGGAAAATATTTTTGCACAGAAAGATGACTTTATTTTAAGTGCAACGTTCCTTTATAGCAAAACACTGCTACCACAGAAAAGTTAGTTTAGTGACGCTTTCATTTCATGTTGATCCAAAAAGAAACAAACAAAAAAAATCCCCCAAATCGGGAAATATGCATCTTTTAAATCTCAGAACTTCACACTGGCAGCAGCACACAAGAAACAGGTTACGGCAGCCTTGCTGCCCAGCGGGACGGGGATTTCTCAGTCAGTTGCAGGCAATGGTAACGTTCCTCCGCTGCAAACCTTAGGAAGTTGCAGGTGACATTAGCCCCCTGGCCACAGCTGAGCTTGAGACAATTTGGCTGGTTCATGTTGTGATCTTTTCTTCTCCCTGTGAGCTACGATAGGGGCGGCGTGGTGCGACCTGCCCGGCCCACGCAGGCTGTGGGCGTTTCGCGGACGCCGGGTGCACCAGCGGATCATGCGAGCAGAGCAGTCTCTGAAGGGAGCAGTCCTCCAGCAAGGACTATGCGCTCCTGTCTGCTCTCATGGCCTCTTCCCAAAAGCAGATCCCTGCAAACATTTGCTCCCACTGGACCGAACAAAAAGTAAATAGCACCTTAATTTCTCCTCAGGGGCTTTAAGGAGTTTCCTATGCAACCTACCATAGCACAGAAACAGAGTTTGTCAGGCCCACCTGAGCCCACCTTGTATCTGCTTTTTATTTACAAGAACGGGCACCATCAGAGCATGTTTTCCACGCACCAAGCAAAAATCTCCGTTGCAGTGAGGAGAGGGGTTGAGCTGACGGGCAGATCTGCTCGTGGGCCAACTCATGGACATGCCGCACATTTTTTCCTATCTGCTTTACCCAAACATTGTTCTTTGCTGTTCAGGAGGCGTGTGCTGAGTGAGGCCTTGGTCCTGCGAGCAGAGCTGTGCTGGTCCAGAGCTCTGCAGAGCAGCTGGGCCTTGGCAGAGGCTCTTGCAGGGCTTGAGCCGGTTGCTCCAGGAGGCGAAGGAGGAAAGAGGTGGGAGCCAGGCCCTTGCTTGTCTCCTAAGCCCTCAGGGCAGAAGTTTCGGCCTCCTGAAGTGCTGACACGTTAGGGACATCCCTAAATTATTCCAACGTTTTGTTTTCTCCCCTGTTGTTTTTTCTATCTACCTCAGGTACTCTGTACACCCGGTTAAACATTTCAGCGGCAGCCTAAAATATGCCATACTCAGCTCTTGTGCTGTAGGCGTCTGCCCTCACCCTTCCTGAGAACCACATGAGCACAGCCGTCACGTTTTGGGATTGATGGAACAGCCACTGCGTTAATTTGTCCCCATCCATGGTCAGAAATCCAGTCTCTCCTGTGCTGGGACTGGGGGTACATCTTTTGAACACCTTTTGCCCATTAGATGTCAAGTCCTTCTCCAAAACTTCGGTTTGGGCTTTGCATTACTACAGTTTCTGCAGTAACTGGTTATTGTACTTAAAAATTAATTCTTTTTTTCCTTTTTTTTTTTTTAAGAACAAACTTTTTGGAAAAAAAAATATTATGATTAAAGCTGTTATTATTCCAGTGCTACTGAGTAGACCTCATCTACTGTTGTTTCATGGTCACAGAGTGGCTTTGGTTTTGATGCGTGAGATTAATTTAATAGGTTTTCAACACATGAACAGCTGTTTCTTGGAGCAACTTTCTGCACCTAGAGCCATCGGTTCTTTGGGTCTTGAGCCTGACTTTGCAATCTCAATCACATCTCCGTTCAGGTTGTGTTTACGTCTTGACCTTTCCAGAGGTAATTCACCGAAAACAATCCCACTGCAACTTGGTGGTTTTAGGAGAGAAAAGCCAAATGTAGATTTATTGCTTTTAGTTGTGTATTTATTCTAGCTCCCTAGCTGTTGTTTGTGTCCAAGCACTAAGAAAGACAAGAATTTTTCAAAAATGGGAAAAGATTTGGTTGCCCCTTTGCCACATTTGTTGTGGTGCAATATTTTCCAATATCTGTTTTCTGAATGGAGAAGTGTTTATTTTATACCTAGCTGAAGGCCATTAAGACAGTTGCACAAGGTGAGTAGACGTGTAAAAATAGACTTTGCCACGTTAGAGAGTTGTATTGAAGACATCAAGGCCAAGAATTTCCGGTTGTGTGATGTTCATATTCCCAAGTCTCTGCTGCCAGGTTGTTTTTAACAGTCCCAACAGGTTGATGGTTGATACCCACATGGACTTGGACTCCTACCTCAGGCTGGTGGTCTCAGTGCCCTCGGGATGAGCTCAATTCAGATTTCAGGACTCAAAACAGAGGTGTTTAGCTATCTGGCTCCGATGGTGGCTTTGGTTTGCCAAGGATGAAGGATAGACGTGACGGTTTGATTTAATCTTTGGCAAACGCACCTCGCGGTCTGGCACAGAGATCGCATCCGGCTCGCTGAGCCAGGGCCGCTGCTTGTTGCGCGTGACAAGGAGATGCATCACACAGAGGCACGTGCTCAGGCCTTGCTCCACCCGCGTCTAGATGGGCAACGGACGGCCTGCTGCGTGGCCCCGCGTTACGGTGCTGCATCTGCCCCGTGCGCGGGCTTTGGTCCACGGATGCCTTGTCTGGCCTTCGGAGGGCACTTGGCCCAGTAAGTTCGTGGGCAGACTCCTGCAGTCCCGGATTCGTGGCTGCATCCGTGGACTCTGGTGCTATACGGAGGAACTGCTCGCTGTGGATGCCCTTAGGAATATGCCCAGGTCACCTGAAACGCTCGATATCGAGGGAATCCTTAGGAGAGAGGATCGTTGGCAACTCTCAAGCGCCAGTACTGCTCTAGCCCTAAGGCTCAGCCTCAGGTATTTGAGAGTGTCTGGGCTTTAAAATGGTGCATCCTGCACAATTGGGCATTTGCTTTATTCAGGGGACTTTGCAGCTATCTAAAATTTCACTGACTGCTTTTCCTTCTCAACTGTGTGCTGTTTTTTTCCAGCTGCTTTCCCAGAATTGCTTATTACTTGCTTTGCGCAGATGCTTTGAGAGGTACATGAACGAAGACGAAAAGCAGTGGAATAATGATCCCAGATTAGATTACATCAAGGGATCTGCTGTGCCAGTAATGGTACACTGGCCTGCTTCCTCGGGAGCTGCTGCTAGCTGCCTATCCCATTGCCTTCCTTTCCTTTCCGTCACTTCTAATGGCCAGCAATGCTCCACTGATAACAAGGTCTTTGGACCCAGCTGCCCCTCCTCACTTGTTTCCTTTCGTTGGTGAAAACAGGCAGTGCAGTAATCTGGGGCTGCGGTGGATATTGGGGCTTCACCATGAGGTAGGCATGAAAATGCATTCTGCAACCCAGCTAGCCCCGTACCCCTTGCAGATCCCATGATGTGAGTGTTTCCCCTCCACAGGTGCCCTCTACATATTTTCCACCTGCATACAATTAACCCCCAGGTTTTCCCAACTACCAGCCTGTTCCCAGGCCCTCTGCTTATTTTCCCCAGGCTGTTTGTGCTGGGCTCCTAGAGCTGTTTTTCCTTTGAGGGGGTTATTTTTCCCCTTCCAAGTGTGTTGGCATGAGGATATCGGGATGGGGAGATGCCTGTGCTGCCCTAACGCCCTGGAGGAAGAGAGTCCACTGTGGGAATCAAAGCAGCCCTGGCTTGTGCTCGGCTGCGGAGGAGCTGCAGACTCGCCCAAGGATGAGCGTGTAGGGACTACCAACCACCGCCGGGCTGCGGAGGTAGGTCACCCCGTGGCACTGCCGGGTAATCCTCAATTCAGCGCTTTACTCTGCTGTTTGGCTTCTCGCTGTGAAGGACTACATTTCTGCAGCCTGTATTTTTCCGTGTCCTTTGAAATTGCTCTGATTATGTGTTTCAGCCCTCATCTGTGGATTGCTCTTATGTAGGCTAGGCAGAAAGGGTACTAGCCATCTGATTTGAGCAGTTCTCCATTAGCTGTTTCTCTGATAATGACTCCACTGCTTCAAGTGAATGATTTGGTTCTTTTTTTCCCTGGAGTCAATCAAAGGACAGGCCTGCTTTAGCACGGGTCACCTTGGAAATGCATTTGCACCCTCTTCTCCTCTATTTAAGCCATCAAAACCAAACGATCACAGTTTTAATAACTCAGCCTGGCTTGTGTCAGTTAATGACTGAAGATGATGTGTCAAAAGGGAAGGAAAATCATCTCCTTTAGGTTATCAGTGTCTCTGTAGAAAAGCTGCTGGAGCTGTGATTTCTGCTTTGTCTTGCCCAGCGCTCAGTGTCTAGATGCCTGGTGCTGTTTATTAGACGTGTTTCTATCCGTAGACATCCCTGCTGAAAATGAATTGCTTTACTTCCTTCCTATTTCTTGGTTCAGTGCTTGTTGTGCATTACCTGCAGCCAAGACACCTATGCCTTGCAATATGAGGAGCTGTCACGGGTGCTTGGAGGACAGAACTTGGTTAGAGGATACCTTCTACGTATTCCTGTTGGTGGCTGGTTTCTTTTGCCTCCAGAAAATGGTTGTTCCCAGTGCCATCCTGTGCATTTGCTCTCCTGCTCTGACCGGACCACCTTCTGTCTCGTGGAGTTACAAATGCTGGTGTTACACGAAACTGTGCTGCAAAAGCCCGTAAAGATGCTAAAGCAACCCTCCTCCCTGTAGTATTGCTGTTCGGGTGATCTCCTGCAGCTCCACAAGGAGACCATTTGGCCTTTGGCTTTGCCAACATCCCAGGTGTATCTGGCTCTGGAGTCCTGTTTTGGGTTTGGTGTTTCCCTGTCTTCTGGGCCCTCGTAACCTTTACAACCAGGATCAGCTTAACCGGGCCTGATCCTCCCTAAAACATCGTCTTGGGTGACTGCAAATTAACCAAGACAGTCATTGTCCTTTGCAACTTTACTTCCCGCTGTGCATTGGAGGTGTGACTGGCTCCTGGCTCCTGTCACGAAAGTCCTCTGTTTGTTAACAGGCTTAACATAAAGATTTCCTTGGGGCTTGTTTCTTCACAGCTCAGCCAGATTTAATCCATCTGTGAAATTCAGCCACAAGATCAGGGAGCTCAAAGCAATGAGTGACACACTGGAACTCTTCTGAATAACAATAGTAATTATAAAAAAAAAAAAAAAAAAGGGCCGAATATAAAGGAATGTTTGCCCAAAGGCTGTTTGCAAGTGAGATTGGCCAAAATGGGGGAAGCTTCTTTTGTGGGGCCGTGAGTTCTACAATAAGGCCACGGTGATGGGGGGGAACGCATGTCCTCCGTGACAGGGAAGAAGCCTCTGGCTGGAGAGGGGACCGTGTTAATTTGGTTGTCGTTTAAGACTTGCTTGATCTCAGGAGCATTGTTAGTTGTTGGTTTTCCCCTCCTTCCCCTCACCTAATGCACCCTGTCCCAGGTTATCTACAGCATCCCTCTTCTCATAATGAGATTGCTGGAGACTGATCCCTCTAGGGAGCTGAGACCGACTGCTGGCAGCCGAAACTCAGAGAACAGCCCTGCCATCTCCTCAGCAGCCTCCTGAGGATAATTAACCTTGGGTTTGTGCCCCGCTTTGATTACCCCCTGCTGAATGTTAATTAAAGCTTCTAGCAATGGCTTTGTGAAGTCTCGTCTGGTGCAAACCAAGTCACTGGGGTGCAATCGGGTCCCTCGCTGGGAGAAATAAACGAGCCGAGGAAGGTTGCTTAGTAACAGAT
Source organism: Nothocercus julius (assembly GCA_013398735.1). Lineage (NCBI taxonomy): Eukaryota > Metazoa > Chordata > Aves > Tinamiformes > Tinamidae > Nothocercus > Nothocercus julius. The sequence goes on along the minus strand of VZSV01000366.1, from coordinate 29,371 downwards.
GCAGCTTGTTTTAATCTGTGCCCATCACTGGGCCCCTGTTTCTCGTTGTGGCGGCTCTGGGTGTCTGGTGATTGAAGTGGCTTTGCTGAGGGGTTGCTAGGAGGACCTTTCTGGCCTTGTTCTTCTCTGAAGCAATACCAGGCTCATGCTGTACGGATGGGGAGATGCCCTCTCTGCTCGGTGGCTGCCGGAGCCGTCCGGCACCGGTCTTGCTTCCATCAGGATGAAACCCCCAGTGCCACAGCAGGGAAAACGATGCTCCGCTCACCTTTGCGAGGAGACGAGGCATGCTGATGGGCTGGAGAAGGCAAAGGGGAGGAACCTGGACTCCACAGCTCTGTGTGTCCTCAAATTACCCAGGTGTGCTGCCTTTCAGGGAAGAAATCTGCCAGCTCTGTTTGCTTCAGCTGGCTTTTGAGGAGGGTTAAGGTGATAGATAAATCAGCCAATATCTAGCTGGAGGGGGTTAGGATTTGATGGTGTCTGAATGGGCCAGGTTGATGACTTGTTTTTATCAGCTTGAACAATCAGATCCTACATATGAGACTTTCCTCCTTTCCTTAATAGAAAGGGAATTGGTATGGGGAGCACCTGCTAATACCTATCAAAGGAAAATAATGCAACAGCAACTTTTTTTCTGCCTGCTTGATGTAAGCTGTGTTTGATCCCCGTGCAGCTGCCTCATGCCTGGCCGCAGGCGCCCCGCGTGTGAAAGATGAGCCCCCGGTCAGCATCTCCTCTCTCAGAAGCACCTGCGTCCTGAGCTGCCTCAAACAATGACTGGAAAAAAAATCTATAGGTGGAGATTTGATCTTCCCTACCCTTTGTAAGCCTGGCTGGGTACATGCAGCCCACGCCAGCACAGCTAAGTGGTGCCAGGCAGGCGGTGGCAGCTCCCCATTTGTGTATGGCTCTCTCCAATCTATTTATTTCCAAGCACACCTTGGTACCCTTGCAATTCTAAGATGGAGAAACTGAGGCATAAAGATCAGGCCCAAACTTCCTGGGAGTTGGTCCAAAGCTGCCGACCTCTTGAGAGGTTTGGGACCGGGTACTCACTCAGCGCCTCCTCATCAAAATCCAAAGCTATACGTTGGCCCTGAACTTGGGTGCAACCTTGAACTCAAGGTGAAAAGTTGCTGCATCTGTCCAGTTTTCCACCGCCTCGGAGACTGTTCTGTGCTCAGGTGTTTCTGAGCTGGGCTCGTTTGTGCTCTTGTCAATGTCCTGCCCTGTGGCGCCAGCAGGGCGGCTTGGAGCTACGGGCCGAGTCTGGCCGCTCTTGCTGTTGCATTATAAAAGTCTGCCCTGTGACGAAAGCCCTTGCGGTGTGGTAGCGCGGGGCTCGTGAGTGTCATCACCGTTTCTTACAGCCAGAGTTTTTGAGCTGGTGTGGTCAGAGATGCCCCTGGCCCGAGCGCAGCGGCACGGCCGGTCCCTGCCCGAGCTCGCGCGGGGGCTGCCGTGGCTGCTGCCTCTCCGGGCTCGGTAGGGCGAATTCCTCCCCCCGGGAGGAAGACTGTGTTCTTAATTCTGTGACCGGTTCACTTTGTGCAATCGTTTGCCTATAAATAACTCCTAAAATCATCTCTGTGGGTGATAATTAATTGGAGACTTGCATGGCGACTCCAGCGGATGCCGTGTGACTCGAGAGCTCCCCAGCATTGTGGCTGGGACCGGCACCACCACGGTGCCCGTCACAGCAGTGCGACTCTGGTCCCCTGGGCTGGCTGGCAGGTTTGGTGTCCAAAGCTGCATCCCAAGATGCCATATCCTGGAATCCGGCAGCAAGCACAGCCCAGACCGGAGCTGCAGCAGGGCAGATGAGGAGTCCTGCCATGTAAAACAAGATTGGTGGAGCATCCAGGAGCTCATACGGAGCTCCTGGACTTGGAGTTGCAGGCTCTGAGCCCTGGTTTCTAGCAGCAGTGGATTTTTTTGTTTGGTTGGTTTTTCTTCAAGGAAGTCACCCACAACTGTAGGTTTTAGAAAACAAGTTAAATATAGCAAGGCATTAATAATAAATTAATAAATATTAATAAGTGTGAGCATCTGAGAGAGGGACACCAGGACGAAGCCGTTTGTGCCAGAAGGCTTCTTTACAGGTCTCTGGCCTCAGGTGTCCTGCTCGGAGCAAAAGCAATGAATGTTTAGAAGCAGAAATGGGTTTTCAGCTGGGGGTTCTCCCTCCTCAAGCGCCTGAAGTTCCCAAATCTCCATTTTTGGCAGCAAATGGAGCATTGAGGGTTGCAAGCATTAGAGAAGCTGTGGAGCGACTTTTGTTCTGGTGGGGCTGACAGGACCTGGGCTGGAGGCTGCTCCCGAGCTGAGGCTTCGATCTGGTCGTGGGAATCAGGGATGTACAGGGGGTGAATTCCCTGAGCTCTGCTCCACGTGGGCCATCAGGGCCTGCACAGAGCCAAGAAAGAGCCTGAGAGCCGCCCTCAGCAGTGCTGGGAGATGCCTTGCTCCTTCCCTTGGGGACTGGAGCCCGGAGGCGAGCGGGAAGGAGAACCGGCCCCATCACCAGTGCGGCTGCTGCAGAAAAATGTCAGCAATTCCTGCCATTTCCTGCGGTCTGGCTGAGGGGAAGAGGCAAGAGAAAGGCGGCCGGTGCGTCCTCCCTCCGAGGCCGTGTCCCAGCTGTTTAATTCTTGCCAGGTCTCTGTGTTTTTTACTGGTTCGTTTTGGCATGATTGTTGCAAGCCCGTGTGTTTAAAAACTGGGCGTATAAAAGGCAAAACAAAGCAGCGCTGTGGCACCACGGGAAGTAAAGGCTCTCGTCTACCAGGAAGCGTTTGTAGGTGTCCCCTCTCTATGGGTAGCCAAGGGATTCTCGCCTGCTGCGGATGCAGCTAAGAGGCGCGCGAACGCCCCCAGGTTGAAAACCAGGGGCTCGGAGCGTTTGTGGGGGCAGTTCAGCCTGCAGCCCTGAGCTGCACGAGGGTTTGCAGTGCTGGAGCGTATTTCCTTTTGCTTTCCTGGCTGTTACTCAGCTGGGGCCTTGTGTGAAGGGCTCTCTGGTGTCTGTATTTGCCAGGTGGATGCGTAGCAAGTTGCCGCTGACTTGCAGGGACGCTGGGAACAGCAGCGTAAGCAAAGCCCAAGTGCCGGGAAGGCTCTGGTGCCCTCTGCAAAGCTCCTCGCCCTCGCGCCAGAAGCGGAGGGTTGTTCTGGATCGGAAGACAGGCTGAGGCAGCAATGGGAGTGATAAGTCAACGTAAGTGGGGGAAATTGCCTGCCTGCGCTTGCCTGGCAGGGAAGGATGGCTCTTTCCTCCCTCTTTCCCTGGCGGATGGCGCAGATTAGCAGTATCATAGTGTCCTCTGCTGGGCATAGCCGAAATGGGACACAGACACCAGGTTTGTCCTGCTCCTGCCTAAATCCTCTCCAGCCTCGCACCCTCCACTTGGTCGCATGTGGAGCCCCGCACAGAGATCTGTAATGTTTTTATTTCTGCTTTTCTTTGGCTTTTCTGAAAGCTGAGGATGAGCTGGGTGTTTTTTTCCTGCTTAACTCCAGCGGCAGAGCTGTGCTCCTTCAGCTTGGGTTTGTGCATGGTGCTTTTAGCAAGTTGTTGAGAGGATTAAAAAATAGCGAAGCTTATCTAAAACTGAATGCTTTTTGTTAGATTTTGTATTTCTTAAATTTCAGATTTCCCCCCCCCCCTCCTTTTATTTGCTCTCCCCTTAAAGGCAATGAAAAGGAGAGGATAGCTCATTTCTGATGGTGTTTTGCTTCATTAGAGATCTTTCCAAAGCTAATGTAGTCTGTGGGCATTGGCATCATCCTTGCTTCCCCTCAGCACCTTTTCTCAACCTATGCAACACTTTGTGGTCTTTTTTTGTGAACACCAAACATCTACAATGCAGCTTTTTCCAGATTGGAAATTAAGGTGATTTTACTTATCTGCTCAGAGGGTCACCAGATCGATCTGGACCGTGATTGTAGCAGGGCACTCACACGGCTCATGGTCCTTGGCAGATTGTTCATGGCACGAATGCCCAAGAGGACCCAGCACTGCTACGGGGAAAGGCTGACGTGGGCTCTACCTACTGCCTGGGCCTTCTGCAAAGACCTTAAAATTGCCAGGGCCTCCCTTACAGAGTGAGAGCTCTCACACTGGGCACGGCTGGTGCATGTGAGAGGAGCGTGTTCTTCAGCTTTATGCCTTTCTCTGCTACCCACATTTTCAAATGCAGATAGAAAGTAAAAGCACAGGGTGCTTAAAAGGAGTCCTGTTTGGAAGGAGGATTGCTGTGACATACAACATTGCTCCAAACCATTCTGACTCCTAAATGTTAACCACCATTTAAAGTCTTTCCTGAAGCATGGATCTGACCTGGATGTACTTTTCTACAAGTGACACCAACAGGGATAGCCTAAGGATGCTGATTGACTAAGTGCTAAAATGATGATACGAGGGAAACATGGAGGAATCGGTGTCCTCTAGCAGGTGGGTCAGACCCGGGAAGTGGGAGGCTGGACTGAAAGGCCTATGCTCCAAAGACAGGAGTCGTCACCTGGGACCAACAGATGCGTGTGCTTACCTTTCAATCCATTTAATGACAGTTATTTGCAGGCTAAGAGGTTTATTTGGTTGGTATTCTCAGGAGACACATGGAGTGCATGGGTGCGTGGTGTTTGGTTTGGGTTTTGGTTTGGTTTTGGTTTGGTTTTGCTTGTCTATAGGCTAAGGGGTTGAAATGGTAAACTGTCAATTGTGTTCTTTCCACAATTACATATACCCCCAAATTTATTTTCATTTGGAGAACCCTGTGCTTTCCTCTGTTCTTACTTCTGGTTTGCAGCGTTTTGCTGCATTCCTTAGTGTTGAGAAGTGGCTTTTATGCATTACGATGGCTTTCACTGAGGATGTCATGCATCGTTGTGTTGAGTCTTCCTCTTCCCCAGCTCTGTCTTCATCACAGCCACATGTCCAGCCCCATACCTCCCGAGTCAGAAAATACAAAAGACATTATTGTTAGTATTGGTGATTTATTTATGGGACTGGTGCTTGGGTTCTTCACAGAACATTGTGTACAAAGAGTAAATCAGGAGCATTTTCAAAACATTGCTTATGAAGATTGCCATCACCTAACAGGTTGGCTCCAGATGCAGGCCTCTGCCTGGTGGGTAACCTGAGTGAAACAGCAGGAGCTTTAAAACAACTTCCGCACTGAAAACTTAAGACTGAGTTCAGGGTATTGTAAACATGCACAAAATCCCTTTAAGGTGTGTGTCTAGCTTGTCTTATGTGACACATACTGTCAGTTTATAACATTTGCCTCTTCTATAACAGCTGTCCTGCAAAGTTTGGAAAGTGCTTGGTAAACCTGACACTCTTGTGCTAGAGCACAAGAGCTACAGAGTTTTTACTAAAGCCACTGAAGCAAAGGTCTTACAAAATCCCTGTTTATCTCCCCTGCGTGTAGGAGGTATAAAAAAAAGAAAAATGTCATTTTGAGTCCTCAGGACACCAAGAAGTGGAAGCTGGGAGTCCCAGTCTTCACACTGATACCTGCCTGAGTGACTGAAGCATTACTACACCAATTATTTTTAACAAGTGATTCTTAATTAAAGCTAAAGATTACAAAAAGTGAAACAACCTGCCCCATGGCACTAGTTTAATGGAAATGCTATAATTTCTTGACTGAAACCCAGCAATTAGGTTAGTGAGATTTGGGGTGTTCTGTGGTCATTGCATATTGGAGCAGAGGCCTTATCTCCTACCACTAGTTTGACCTGCTAGTGGGTTTTGGATTTGGTTGGTCTGCTGGTCTTTCCCTTCTTACGGAAGCACCTCCGGCAGCAGAAGAGGCAGCACTTGAGAGAAATGAAGAGGGAGAGAAGCACCACGGCTAGGAGGAAGGCGATGACATCCAGGGAATGATACTGGATCCAGTTGAGCTCGTGAGCTGCAGGTCTCAAGTGTGGCGCCCCTTTGTGCCTCATCACAAACTCCACCCAGTACACGGCCAGATCCAGAGGGTGGATGGGTCTGTCGAGGTGCAGGTCCGACAGACGCTTGATGCTCTCTTTGTACCTGCCCAGAAGAGAAGTCAGGTGATTCCAATGAAGGGAAAGGTAAAGGCAAGACTAGGGGCCAGCAAAAATGCTGTTTTCAATAGTAAACAAAGGAGAAAAGGTATCAAAAGAAGCAGGGAAGCTTAGTTTGAGCTGTCAGCAAAATCTTTGGGATGAAGGCAGCTGGTGGAAATGTGGGCTTGGCTGTAGAAAAAACATTTGTCAAAGAGCAGAATGTTTAAATAATTGTCATGGGAGCAGTGGTTAGGAAACAATGCTAGTAAGGTACTACTACCCAAAACATGATGGGGAAGAGAATGCCAATAAACTGGGAGGCCCTAATGACAACAGCAAGGGAGAGGAGAAGAGGAGGATATATTTTAAAGCTTCTATGTGCTGTGATGCCTCAAAACACTGTGGGAGTGCTGACTGCAATACTATGGTGTCTAGTGTTGTTCCTTGCACCACCTCAGTGTATCCTTGCATGTTGCTTCTGCTTTGTCCTGAATTTGTCTAGCCTTGCTGAGCCAGGAAGCATCTTATGACAAATACTGCTCCTTACAAGCACTAGAGAAAAAAGAAATGACAGAGAAAGCTGGTCTGTAGAATTAATTCCTGATAATGGCTATGTTTAGTATCCCTTGACCATTGAAAGACAATGCCTTGAGAAGAAATACCAGCCTCTGGACTATCCTGGGACCTTGCTACTCGTCCCTTCCTTCTGCTGCTGTGCAGACAGCTGCTTTGGTCATGCCTATTAGTACATTATCCAGCTAGGAGGACTGAGACAGCAGGGCAGGCAGTTCTGGTCCTGAGGCTGGCCCACAAGATAGACCTTCAGGGTATTCAGAAGAGAGGCAGCTGGGACCGGGAAGTGGTTAGAAGGAGCCTCAGGAGAATGAGGTGCAGGGGTGCTGAAGTGAAGTTAGTTAATAATAGCAGGCAGTGAGGACAGTGCTGTTTTAATGACTGGATGAGGCTAACCCAGGGCAAGCACTGGCTTCTCTGTGCTGTAACATCTTTGGTATGAGAAGGGAGATTGTTAGTGTTCTGTTAAACTGGAAGTTAAATTGCTGACAGCATAGTCCACACTAGAAAGAAAAGGCTGTGCTTCTATTACTGACTTTTTATCATTAATAACTGCATTCAGGGCATCAGATATGTCCTTCGAAGTCATTTCAAGTATATTCAATGTCACTCCTGCTCCCCGTGACTCAATTCTCTTGGCGTTGTCCATTTGGTCTCCAAATAAAGGCATCAGCACCATTGGCACTGCATTGCATATGCCCTCGTAAATGCCGTGTGAGCCTCCATGAGTAATAAAGGCACGAGTCTTGGGGTGAGCTGTGGAGAGAAAAACAAGACTTGACTTAATAAACCATAGGGCTAAAGATGGTTTCGTATCCCTGGGGAGAAAGTTGTGCAAAAACAGCACTGGTGTGTATATGAATTCAGAGATTTGGACTTGGCATGTGGTGGGTCATCACTTCTGTGCAGACACAGGACTGCAGAGAACAGATTGTTATGGGAGGATTCAATGATCCATAAATTGTAGAGCTGCATCATGGGTTTGGTTTTGGAAACCCTTGGATAATCCTCTAAAGCTTCTCACATTTTAGGCTAAAATAATAGCCCAAGCAAATTCAAAGAGGATGTTACCACCGTTTTTGTTTGTTGTTTTATCATGTCTTCCCATTCACTAGTTTTGCAGCTCTCCCACAGGCAAACCCTGTCGCTTTCTCCCTATTTTCTAACCAGTATGTGCACTACTGACAATACTGCACCTACGACCACTTTATAAACACAAGGATCTACCACGAAACACTCACTCAGGGAACTTAAATTCCCTCTTTAGTCCAGTAGAGAACAACACAACAGCAATGCATGGTTGGGTGTGGAGGCTAGGTAGAAATAAAGACCCACTTTGACAGTGAGTGTAATCAAGTTGTAGGAACACTTTTCCAGTTCTCTTCTGTAATTTGGCAATTTTGGAATCACAGAATAGTTGAGGTTGGAAGGGACTTCTAGAGATGATCTAGTCCAACGCCCCTACTCCAGCAGGTACACCCAGAGCACGTGGCACAGGCTTCATCCAAGTGGATTTTGAAGATCTCCAGAGAAGGAGACTGAATTGCAACCAGATGAGTCTGAGACTGGCTCTGGTTCAAGCAGCAATGACTGTATGGAAGTTCTGTGAGCCCCTGTGACACAAGAAGTCAGTGCAGATACAGGTGCCTTACAACCATCTTACCAGAGCAACATCTTGCGTTATGTACAGATCACTCAAGGCATCTCAGACCTACCTAGAAGATCATTCTGTGGCAGCCATTTCACTAGTTTTATGTTCTTTGGCAGGTTGGGGGGCACCTCTCCTGTGTAGCGCCAGAGGACCTTGCAGGAGACAAAAACCCACAAAGTTAATTCTGAGCAAGCAACCTCTTTCTGCTCCTCTGTGGGTTTTGTAAAACACAACAGAAATGTCAGTGAGCACAAAGCCCATTTTGTTAACAACTGTAGCAGTGATGACATTTTGTTTTGCCAGAGGGAGCAGGAGAAAAGAGGGAAGACTGGACATGCTGGAAGCCAAAGATACTGTATTTCAATTCAGTGTTGAATTGTTATGCTAAAGGGGTAGAGGAGAACTGTACCGTCTGAGGGATTGTTCCCAAGGCTTTTGTGATTTCTATGGCTTTATGCATTGGTATCTCGGAGACCATGGAGCCCAGAGAGAAGACCACAATGCCATGTTCTCCAGAGGCATTCACGATGGCTTCGAATTCCTGCAAACACAAAGAGCATCCTCAGTCAACATCCTTTCTGTGCCATAAGCCAGAATTTCTGTTGTGTATCCACCAAACTACCTGGGAAGGGGAGGAAAAAGCAAACAAAAGACAAAAACAGTAAAAACCCACCATGAACAGGGAGTGTAACTAAAATTCTGTTCAGGATAACTGTTTATCTATATGTAAGTAAGTCCCAGAGAAGCAATTAGAAGTGGATGAGTCATTTTAAGCTGGTGAATGTCTGCAGATTTGGGCCCTAGGCAAGATTTGGTATGGACGTGAGGAAAAGGTTTCTTAGAAACGGTTATGTAGTAAGTCCTGCTTGTTCGAAGTCTTCATTTCCTGGGCAAAAGAAAAAGAGGAATTAAAGCTCAACTGAAAAAAGACCAACAGATCTATTCATCCTTCTGCTTTGCCCACCAAACAGCCCATAAGTAAATACAGCACATTTGATTTTGACACTTATTGCATGTCAGATGATTTGGATTTACAGATGACATTCTTTTTAGATCCTGAAATTTTAAGACAAAATGGCGGGGGGGAGAAAGTATCCTGAGAGTTGATAGCTTTACATGTTAATTGTGCATTTATCGGGTTGTGTTGAGCACCTCGCCCTTCTCTTTTTCAGGCTGAACAGTCCTAGTAAGTCTTGTAAACAGATATACAAAATGAGATTACTGAAAGCATAAAACAGACACCTTTCTGTGGGTGTTGTCTGGAAATCTGAAGATCTCCCATGAAGCAACATTCTTTTTATTGCACAAGGGATGCAAAATGCTTTCTTAACTATTGCCACTTGGCTCTTTCACCTATAACTTGTTACTGATCTGGACTGAAGCCAACAGTACAGTCCCATCTCAATTAAGGAGGAAAAAAAAAACAAAAAAACTCTACTAACCTGTGACAACGCTCTTTCTTGAGTGCAGCTTATGCCTCCGATAAAAACCATGTTGGGCATTACAGGCCTGGGGTACTCGAACACAAAATCAAATTTCATGAGCCAGATGGCTGCGTGGCTTAAAAGCTCAAGCAAGGTTGCCTCTCGTTGGAGGAACTCTTTGATCAAATGATCGTATGGGGAGTAAAGAAAAAAACAAGCCAGAGAGTTGCTCAAGCTAAATGCAAAGTTGTGCACCCGCTGAGGCAACGTCATGCGATCTGTGTAGCGTGTGAAGAACCGGGGAACGTAAGAAGGAGGATTTGGACAGAGGGTAGCGTGGAAGTCTAAGCTGCATGGAAGTCCCCGCAGGAGGTACACGGAAGGTACAGAGAGATACTCAGCCACTATCTGGCCACACGGGAAAAAAGGATCCATAAGGACGGCATCAAATGTGCTTTCTTCAAGGTACTTGATCAGCTGTCTGTCAGCCAGAAGGCGTTTGCAAGAATCAAAAAACATTGTTGTAATATTTGTCATTCTGGGCAATTTTTCCAAGAAGGGTTTAGGTGTGAAAAACTTATAGCCCATCTTTTTAAATTCTGTCTCCACGTAGTCCTTGCTGTAGGACACGGAGTATGTTTTCATGGTGTAAAGGGCCGAAGGTGCTATTCGCAAACTTATCTCTGGCGCAAGAACCACTAGTTCATGTCCTCTCTGCGTGAGCCGCTCCACAACTGGGCGCATGCTGAGCCAGTGACTGCCATCGACAGGCACAACCAAAAGCTTTCCCCCTTCAGAGAAGGTCCACGAAAGCAGGAAAAACACAGCCCAGGCATTAACAGAATTAAATCCTGTGATCAAAGCAACCATTTTCCTCGTGCAGCAGAATGTCAGCAAGGTTTTTAAATGACTGTGAAACTCCTGCAGGGACCGAGAGCTGGTTGGTATGTTACTTTGCACTCTGATCTTAACGAAGGGAAATGTTTAATTTTTAGTGGATGTTGGTGAGAGGATATAAGGGTAATATTTAACTTTTGCTTAGGTAAAAGTTGAACTACTCCTCTGCATGCACAGTGATGGTCTAAGCAGCTGGGCAATGCAGAATAAAGTTGCATGTCTGAATTAATGCTAGGGTGTTCAAAAGCTGAACAGTACCATGAATGGAAGGTTGCATCCTACTAGGAGAAAATGAGCTTATTAATATCTAGTTAATCATGAACTTATTGACTTGAGTCAGATCGTTGGACAGAGAGCATGCAGCACAAGCTTGACCTTTGGATTATTTTGTGTCATTAGTTTAAGTAAGAGGTAACAATTGACAGAGAATCGCTAGTTATATGTGAAGGAGAGATATGTGAGTTGTTATCGTTTGTCTTCGTTTCTATATTACACCACCTATCAGAGTGAAAGCCCAAAGTTTAGCAGTTAATGCCATCTTAACAATAATTTCTGCTGTTGCAACCCCTCTGTGGCCTGGAAAGCAGACCACAAAGGCTTTTTGCTGAAAAGTGGTGTTCGTGACTGACATCTGCACTATTTAAACAGACCACTGGGGAGATCCGAGTCAAACAGTGGCAGTAAATAAAATCCTGAAGGCTTCTTTTTCTAATCATGTATGTTATCTTTCAATGCTACTTGCATGAATTGAGAGGCAAAACATTTCACAGCCATTTGGGATATTAAATCTAACATCTTTTTTTTTTTTTTTTTGGCTGCCATTCACATAGATACGGCACATACGGCATGTGTATCTAATATGTTCGTGCATAGCCAAGCTGCACATAGGCATGAGCAACAACTTGACTTAATCTAATCTCTCCTTGGCAGAAAACTTTCAGCTCCTTGCAATGCAACAAATCTGCTTTTTTTGGATCAGCTACAGCCTGAGATTCCCACTTCAAAGTCATGGCATCTTGGCATACAAGCACACATTTTCTCAAGCGCGTATACTACTATAGGAAGGATTTAAGAAAAATAAAAAAGCAAAGTTCTTAAATAATAATTCTCAGCCTAAACAAATGACTAACCTTTGATAATCGTTTCTTCTGCATGCAGTTGATGCCTCCAACATAGAACATATTTGGCATTATTGGGCGTGGATACTCAAAAATAAAGTCATACCTCATCAGCCAAACAGATGCTGTGCTAAACAGTTCCAACAGGGTTACATCTCTCTGAAGAAGCTCTTGTGCCAAGTTCTCATATTTGGAATAGAGCAAATAGCAAGGTATATGCTCTAGAAAACCAAGCAGGAAGTTGTTCACACGCTCTGTGAATGTCATATAGTCTGAACTGTATGAGAAAACTTTTGGCACGTAAGAAGAAGGATTGGGACACTGGGCAGCGCTGTAGTCTAAGCCACAGGGAAGACCACGCAGGAAATACACTGAAGGGAGAGAGAGAAATTCAGCAACAATTGGTCCACAGGGCAACACAGGATCCATCAAAATGGCATCAAAGTTGCTATCCCGGAGGTATTTCATTAGCTCTTCATCATGAAAAAGATGCCGACAGGTAGAAGAGAACATGGTGGTCACTGCTGATATATTTTTGAGTAATACTGTAATTTTTTCTAGAAGGGGAAGGTCAAGAAAGCAATCTTTACCTATGGAATGGTAATATCTGTCCAAAGATTCCTGCGTGTAAGGGACAGAGTATGTTTTGATGGTGAAATTTTCTGAGCTTTTCATAAGCAAAGAGGCTTCTGGAATTACTGCAATGATATCGTGTCCCCTTTCCCAGAGTTTCTCCACAACCACACGCATGCTCAGCCAGTGACTTCCATCCTGAGGCACAACCAAGAGCTTCCCAGCTTCTGCCAGACTCCAGAAAGACAGAAGAACAAGGCCAGCACTTATCTGGTACCTCCACATAACTCACATGAAGCTGTTGATAAGAAAGGAAGGAAAAAACAGAACTACTCCTTCCTAGCTTTTCCAAGCAGTATATGAAAGCAACAACAAGTAGTTACTCATTTATAGCTTCACGTACTTTAACCTTTACCTCTGCAGAATATTTGATAAGACAGGTTGTTGGAGTTCAAAGATCACATTTTAAACTAGGTTAAAAGCACTGATAAGAGTGCTGTCAAGGGAGTTCCAGCACCAACTATTTCACTTTTTCACTATTTCTTCCGTGGTGCAGCACAATTAGCAGGCTCTTAGATCAGAGGTAGGAGCTGTGTGTAGAGGGATTTTTCTGGGTCAAGGTGGTTTTAAAGGGAGTCAGTGTGCCAGCTTCAAGTCAGGAGTGCCTCTTCCCAACTTTCACTGCCACTAAGCTTCTCCAGGGAGTTTATTTTAAGAAGCATAACCCTCAGGAAAACTGCTGTTGTGCTGTTGATGTGAAAGACACAATTTCACAACTTTCTTTCTCAAGTCTTTGCTAAGAAGGGTTCCTGGAGGTCACGGAGCATGTTGGAAAATGTGAGGATCCAGCATTCAAAACAGCGCAGGTCACTGGAGTTTGGATAACATATTAACGAAACACTTTTCTACCTAGTTGATGATGCAGCAGAACTTGTGGTCAAGAGGGGCTAAAAGAGTTCATAGCTAGGTGGGTGGTGGCTCTGGGCCAAACTACTTTTTAAAGTCCTTAAAAATAGCTACTTTTTAAAATAAGTTACTAATGCTTGCCTGTGTTATCAGTCAATAGGACCTCTATGCTGCTTCTGCCCTAGGGTTACCAGAAGATGGGGAAGATTGAGTTTCTTATATGTGCTGTGCTATGATTCTGAAGATTGAGCTCTGGATGCACCAGGTACCTCCCATCTGTTTCTATTGGGTGAACAGTCAAGAGTGGTCCAACGAAGAGGCAAGTGTGGCTCTGGGGGAGACTGCATTTCTGATAGCTTTGGGCAGGCTGAAGATTTTGCATGGGCCAGAGAAGTGTCAAATCCAAATTCAGTTTGTGCTGTTTGATTCCTGGTATTAGGAAAGCCTCCCCACCCCTTCCTGAAGGCTTTGACAGTGTGTGTGTGTGTGTGTGTGTGTGTGTGTGTGTGTGTGTGTGTGTGTGTATAGAGAAAAGGGCAGGAAAAGAAGCTCCCAAGGAAGGGAGCCTCAAGACCCGGCAGGGGAAAGGTGCACCATGGTACTGCTGAACACTAATCTCTGTGAAACTCTTGGCCAAAACCAGATGTAAAAGAGGTGTTTCTAGAATGGTGCCTAGAATGACAAGATAAGTGAATACTTAGGCACGATAAAAAGGATATATTCAGCATCAGAGTAGGACTAGCACATCCTGTAAAAGAGCAATTGAATGAGAATTTAGATGCCTCCATGGGACCTGTGGCTGTCTGAAGATCTTGACCAGAATGCGCAGCAGTGGACGTGGCCGGTACGTAAGGCAAGCTGGTCACAGTGCCCCAGTGACCGTGTGGCCGCAGGGCTAACTCTTCTGCTCTGGCTCCCGTCGAGCATTACCATCAGCAGCTGCTGGTTTGTGGCGAAGCGCTTGTGAGAGTCAGGCCTGTAGCGATTTGACAGCAAGTAGGAAAGCGGCAGCCTCACAGCCACAATGTGCTGAGCAGTGCACAGATAAACTCTTGCCACTTGCAAGGGTCCAAATGTTAAAAGCACTTATATTGCAGCAGCACTGCAGTAAGCTTTATCAGCCTTATCCGGTGATTCTCGAGAGCTTCTGATGTGCCATCTAATCAGTTCTTGTTTATGGGGCCTATTAGGACTATGTGAATTGCCTTTAAACCCAGGACACGGGAGTTTGTGCCACTGCAGTTTTCTGTCTCTACCTTTTTTGTGGCACAGGATCTCCAATCAGTTAATTCATGCACTGACTTGACCTGAAGGACACACAACCTTGAAATAGCTACTTCTATTACACCGGTTAGTAGAAAAGGTCTGCAATGGGACACTGCCTTCAGTCCCTTCACCCAGGGCATTAATGAATACATTGAACAATACTGGACCCAATATAGACACCTGGGGGACCCTGCTAGCTACAAGCCCCCAGCTAGATTAATCACAACCCTCTGAGCTCTGCTGTCCAGCCAGTTTCAATCCACCTCACTGTTCTCTTGGTCCACAATTCTACAGCTTTTACATAAGGATGAAGATTTTCTTTCAGGTTCCTTTCAACATTGGTATGAAAATGAAGGTAAATCGCCTGCTGCTCTTTCATCAGCCGCTGAGAGAACTAAGAGAGTACAATGCTGTAACACATTACAAAATACATATCAATATATGTCATAAGAGTCAACTGTAATAAGTTCAACATTCATTTTTACAGCTAAAGTTACTGAAGCTATGTTGGATTCCTAAGCCTAGCAGAAAATTCCAACAAGGAGAATCACAGAATCCCAGAATGGTTGAGGTTGGAAGGGACCTCTAGAGATCATCTAGTCCAACAACCTGCTCCAGCAGGGAATCATTGCCTTAGGATTCAAAAATAAAATCACATTTCCTCAGCCAAAGGGAAAAGCGGTTTCCTACCGTAGGAAAAGATGTTACTCTCACTCAATCGAGCATGATTTTCAAATTAAAAGATGCATGTGTCCATGCAAAGAAAAAAGGAAACTAATGAAGAAAGTGAGGAAAAATCACTTTTCTTTATAAGCTCTTAGCTATATCACCCCAAACAGAAAGCCTTAATTCCTATCTCTAAAACAAAATTTCATTCTAGCAAAGGTGGAAGTCTTGTAGCATGTTGAAGTCAAGATAAGAAAAAACAGAACATGACCCACCTGAGAGAGCTTCTTAGAAGCACAGTTTACTCCTCCAATTACAATCATGTTGGGCATCAGCGGTCTCGGATATTCAAATGCAAAATCTAACCTCGTGAGCCAAATGGATGCATGGCTTAAGAGCTCTGGCACAGATA
>VZSV01000365.1:263629-304642 GCA_013398735.1 Nothocercus julius | reverse complement strand
TGGTTTGGTGTTACCTGGTCTCCATGGTTTGACATTGACTTGTGTCTGTGGTTTGGTGTCCCCTGGTCTCCATGGTCGGACATTGACTTGTGTCCATGGTTTGGTGTCCCCTGGTGTCCAGGGCTTGGTGTCACCTGCTCTCTGTGGTTTGCCGTTGGCTTGTGCTCCCACTTTGACGTTGACTACCGCCCATGATTTGCCCCGAATTGACACCCCTGCTTTGATCCTAGCTGGTGTCCTCGGCTGCATCCCACCCGCACTGCCCCTCTCTGACATCTCCCTTGGATTTGGGATCCTCCCTTAGCGCTTCCCTGCCTGGAGGGCACCCGAACGGCGCGAAACGCGCCGGCCTCAGCTCCAACGCCTTCCGAATCCGCAGCTTTCCGAGCCGCGCGACGCGTCGCCGCCGGGATGGGGCCGCGCAGGTAGGAGCCACCACATGATCCGTAGGCTTGGAGTGCCGAAAAAACACTAGATTTCCCCAAACGACCAAAAAACCTCCACTTTTCACAGCTGGCAACTTGTCCGTGCAAGCACGTGCCACGCAGGCGTCCGCCGGATGCAGATGTGAGTTTTTTTAAGTATATATTATAAGCGTTCGCGTGTTTAAGACACACGTGTGGGCACGGGCAGGTGCTCAGACGCCCTCGCGCGTTCGCAGAAACAGCGATTTCCACCATAACTCCCTCTTTTCCCCATTATTTCTGACCCATCTACTCTGAAAGTTTAATTTCTTCTCGCTGGTAATCACCATTAAAGAGAAATTGCCTGTATTTTTTTTTCCTTTCCCCATATAAAAGCATAATTAGCTGGTTTCCGATGGCTCCGGATTGTGTTTTTAGCTGGACACGATGTTTTTTTTACCTCTGTGTTTGCCCTCCCTGCAGCAAAGCGCCGATTTTGGGGGGAAAAATGTGATTTTGGGGTATTTGGAGTCAGGGGAATTGAGAGAGCCCAGCGGGGAGCCACTGCAACCCATCGTCGCTGTTGGACTCGGCCTGTTTTTGCAAAAACAAATCACTTAAACTTCCATTATTTTGTTTACCTTAAATTAAATTCAATTTAATGCGATTTAATTTAGTTTAATTTAATTTCTTAAGTGATATCAGGGCATTTTGGAGCAAATAAAACGCAACCCAGGCCGGTTCCCAAGTGCGCGTCTGCAACGGGACGACTGGACCACCAAGGTGCCTCCTTTCCTGGGAATCCCCCCGAAACCTCCCAAATGAGCCAAAGACGCCCGCGCCGAACTGAGATTTGAGGACGGGAATTAGCGCAAGGTTAATTCCGATCTTTTAAAACTCCGGAGTTTGCGTTCCCATGGAAACGGGTATTTTTATCCTCTTAGTCCTGCGCGCCGTACGAGATTGAGCCGTCGGAAAATACCAACCGACGCGACTCCCGGCACGCGGGAAGGTGTCGGGGTCGCAGCGGACCCGCTCGCCGTGGGATTTTCCTACTCCCCTGATTAAGGATTCCTTAAAAAAAAAGAAAAATCAAGCGAAAAACACCCAAATGCTGAGATTTTTGGGGGGACATTGTTTTTGCAAGGGGGAAATCCGTCCCACAAACCTCCAGCTGGGGAAAACTGCCCACGTTTCCCAGTTCCTTCATTGGAGCAAAGTGGCTCCATCGGGCTCCGTTTACAAGTCGGCTTTCCAAGTGTGATATTTTTTTACCTGTTTTTTTCCCCCAATCTTTCCGAGTTCAGCTATTTAACACCAATTTTTTAAATTCTGCAAATGTTTTATCATTATTATTTTTTGCTGTAAAATAATTTTTCCGATTAGTTTTCCGCACTCGCCGTCTGCCTCTGGCCGAGCCATCGCGAGCCGGCGTTCCCTAAATACCAGCGTAGGCCAGCGCTGCAAACCCTCATGTGTGGGAAATAGGGAATTTTCGGGATTTGGCGCTGGGCCAGTCTTGCTTTTCCCCAACAGCGGACGCTTGCGATGTCGGCAGCTTTTTCCAGCGGGATTTTCCCATCGCGGTGGGAATTCGGGAGCAGAATCCGCCTGTTGGAGGCAGGATGCCAAGGACAGTGTGACACCCGTGCTGACCATGCTAACACCCTCCCCGCTTAATCCAGGTCTGGAAAACACCTTCATTTTTCCCAACACGGGGTTTTCCCGGGATCCGACTCGCGCCGATCCGGCACAATACACCACGTTGACCAAAAAGCCATTAAATACCCTTTTTTCCTGACGCCGTTGGCATAGAAACCTGCACGAAAGGTCACCCGCGAGCGACTGTATTTTAGGTGTAATTCAAAGAGATTACAGGGGATTAGGCGCACGCACTTATAAAAATTATATATAAGGGCTGCATACGTACCCATAGTGCACATGTGCCCCATATATATATGCATTTATATATATATGCTCACCTACACATGTGCACATGCGCCGAAACACCCCTATATATATATTTATATGCATTTCTTTAAAGGCAAGGTGCTAAAGGAGCAATATCCGACGGAGCTGGCGGGTTCCTGCGGCCGATGGAGGTTTTATTTTCCTCCCTTATATTTTTTTTTATCGGCGCCGCGTGCGCCGGGGCGATACGTGAAATCCGGCTTCTCCTCTGTGGATTTGGGGGTATTTTATTTATTTTTTTTTCCGCCTTGGCTTTAATTAAACCTCAGCCAAGGCTGAGCAAATGTGGTGAGCCGAGATAATTGCGTTATTCCCAACGTGCTTTCGGAAAAATCCGGCGCCGGAGACGCACCTCGAGACGGCGCGGGAAAAAGAAATATAAAAATATATACGAAAAAAAAAAAAAAGGCAAATTTGGGGTTCCCAAAACCCAAATGCAGATCTCCCTTCGGAATCCCATTGGGAGCTTTGGAGACGTGCCGGGATGTTGGGAGACGTGCCGGGATGCGGCGTCTAGCCAAGCTGCCTTTGCCATAGGAGACGCAAGGTTGTTTTTTCCAGGGTTTTTGTTTGATTTTCCAGCACTGAGTCTTCCCATTAAAGAAAAAAAAATAAAAATAAATCACCTTATGGCACATCAGCTCCAGAGGGGCATTTTCCGTTGCCCAAGGGATGCTCAAATATCCCGCCAGTGCTGCTGGGCTGCACATCCCGCTTCCCGTTTCTCCAGGAAATAACCGGAAAGGGATTTATCCGGAATGCGATACTGCGATCACCGGTTTTCTTCTTCCCGCGTCTCCAACGCGGTCTCATTTGGTTCAGCTCAGTTCTCCAGCGCTTGCAGCTTGTCACAAAATCTGCTTTGCATCCTGGAGGAAAACACTATATTTTAACTTTTGTTTTCGTTGAGAGAATTCAAAATATTGATTTTTCTCTCTTTTTTCTTTTTTTTTTTTTTCCCCCGCGGCGTTAAAAAAAAAAATTCCAAAGCAATTTCCGTTTGGCCACACGGAGACCAAAAAAAAAAAAAGCAAAGAAAAAAGGAATCCGCTCCGTCTGCACAAGTGAAATGTTTTGACATTTTTTAAATGTTAGCTCCAAATTGACATTTCAACTTAAAATAGTGTTTGGATGGCACGACGTTAAGCGGCTGGATCGAGCAGAAATTAAATTTCGCGGAGTCATTTCAAAACTCAGCATTTTTTTTCCGCTCTAAACTCCCACTTTGCAGAGAGGAGCGTTTTATTGCTGGCGATGCTGTTGTGCCCCCCTAAAAATCAGTTACATCCACAATTCTCCTCTAAAAATCGTTATTAAATAGTTCTAGCTCCTCTTTTTGCCCTTTGCCCCCCCAAAAAATAGCAAACATGGCAGGTGAGCACCGGGATTTGGCAGGATCCCTGGGAATTGCTCCTCAAATTTGCTTGGGTTTCCCTCAAAGAACTGGTTTTGCCGCCAATGGAGGCATCTGCCTCCCTCTTGTCCCACATGGGGAGCAGTTTTGGCTTGAGAAACTCCCGGCCTTCGCCTCCGTTTTGAGGTCAATAAAGCTGGGATGGGCACCGGACATGGACGGACAAGCTGCCTCCAGCCCCTTGGGCCGCGTGAAGCCCCAACTGCCTCCTGGTTGTCCCTTGTTGGCCCATTGGATGGAGAAATGGCATGGAAGGGCCTCCCCCGGACCATGTTAGGGGCTCTGTGTGGCGTTGGGTTGCCACAGCCTTTCTGAATGCCCCAAATGGGCGTTGAGCGGAGCGCCGGTCTCCCCATGGAAGATGGTTTTGCTTCTTCTCAAGGTCCTCAAGGTTCTCCTTCCATCATCCCACCAAGGAAATGCAGAAAGACACCTGTTTTTCAGATGGTTTTGGTCCTCTGGTGGCACAACTCAGCGTATCTTGAGTGGCCTCCTTGGTGTCCTCTAAGAAAGGCTCATTCCTGGCCTTCAGCTCTTCTTGCAGATGGTTAGACCTTGCGGTTGTAGCCCTTGCAGCTGCTATTCATGGGCTGGAAATACTTAAGCGAGAGGAGAACTGAAGTTTGGAAAAATTACCATTTCCGCAGGGTCGTCAGCGTCTTTTTGGAAGGATCTTCTCCAGTTTGAAGAGAGTCGATGGCCAATGCTAGGATTGCAAGGTGGTGTTTCCAGCTGAAATGGTCCAACTAAGTTAAAACCGGCACTTCTGGGGATTTCTTTTAATATATGAAGCTGTTTTATAGTGGGTTTTGGTCATTCCAGTTGACTCATCGATGCGAGTCCGGCTATATTTGGTCTCCTCTGAAGGATCAACATGTTATTGATGGACATTGTTGAATAGATGGCCAGATAGACGTGTCCAGGTCCTTTCTAAGCATGGGATAGTGGTCTCAGAGGGGTTTCCAAAGGCTCCAACCGAGCCAGGACCATCCAAACATTTTGTTTCCATTATGTTATGCTGTTAAATCCGAACTTGGTGCCTTCCACCAATTTTGCCTTGATGTCAAACTCAATGAACCCATCAGCGGCCAAGGCCTCCAGCACCACCTGGGGCAAATGTTCTTCAAACCCTCGCCCTAAAATCAAGAGTTCTTTTATTATTTTTGAATAAATCCTTTAAATACGCTCCTTTTTCCGTGAGAAATATCATCTTGCCAAGCCCCGGGGTTTTAGTGGAAGACGCCCATGATTTCCACGTCTTCCAGGCTTGGAAACAGGTATTTTTGAAGCCCTTCTCTTTGCTCGGATGCCGCTTCGCCTCTCGCTGCGCCCCGGCTCTTGTGCGGCAACCGGGACATTAATATTGATGCGCCGCCCCGCTTAGTGGGAGCCGCGTTCCCGAGCGCGCCGGCAGCAAATAAAGACGATTACCGGGTAATTAGTGAGCGTCAAGCTGAGTTTGGGGTTTTAGCGGCGCTTGGCGTCCTACTTTCCTGTCTTTTTTCTCGCCGTTTTGCCCCGAGCGGCGGCTGAGGACCCGGATTTGGGACGGGTGCTGTGACCCTTCCTGCTCCCCGCCAGCGACCCGGGGCAGGTCGTCGGCCTTGTCAGGAAGCGGCCGGTTTTAGGAGCAAGGGCCATTTTTTGGAGCAGGTTTGAAGCTTTTAACTCTTCTGCTGGAAGCAAAACGACCCGTAAATCAACCTGATGGTTGGATGAGATTTCGGGCTGCGTTTTGGCAGCCCGGCTTGTTGCTTCTCGTTGCAAGGGATGCTCGAGGCAGGAAAAAAAGGCTGCTCCTTGCAATCCGTCATTCCCAGTCCTGTCTGGATCAGGGCGAGCCCTTTCTTTTTATCAAAATGCAAAATACAGAAAGGGTTTTCCACCCAGGAGACACTCACTGCAGCTACTTTCCCGGGACTAAAATCCCTGCAGCTCCCTGCACGGAGCCGATCGCCGCAACGCGTGGCCTTGGGCAGGGTGTCTCCGTCGAGCTGCCGGAAAGATGGGAAATTCCTGACTAATTTCTTCTCCGCGCAACAAACGGCTCTTCCGAAAGGCTTTTCCTCACGGCTGCTAAGCCGGGTAATTTATCGGGAGTCATTCCGAATTTGTGAGGGGACCGTTAACAGGGCTTGACAGTGCTTAAAGTCTTGGGATTTGGGGGTTTTCTTTCATTTTTTTTTTTTCTTTTGGTGGCCCTTCTTGGTTTGTGATTTATTTGGGCATTTTTCCCCCGAGGCCCGGAGCTGTGTTTGGAAAACGTCAGCTCCGCGTCCCCAGCCCCTTTGTCACGCCGAACCGCGAGGCCACCCAGGGGGACGCGCGGCCCCGCTGCCACCTGCTGCTTCAAAGGACCTGTCGGTGATGGGAAACATGCCGTAAAGGGAATACGTTCCAGATGGCCCCGCGAGTTCCCCTCGGCTTCCAGCCGCCCACCTGAAGGCTCCCGCCGCGCTCACGTAGGACGGGGGCTCGTCCTGGGCAGCTGGCGAGGTCCTGCCGGGGTTCCGGCGTTCCCAAGAGGGAGGGTGATCCCTCCTGCTGCATCATCTCCATCCTTGGACTTTGAGGGTCTCCAGCCCTAGGGTGGGGGGAGTCGTCACCCTTGGGGTTTTGCCCGGGGGGGTGTCCCCGACTTTGGATCCGAGAGGCTTCCTCCTTGTTTTTCGGTGGTCGCCGTGCACAAGGTTTGGGGATCTCCATCCTTGGCACTTTGGGGGTCTTGATGTTGGGTTTTGGGGTACCCCAAGCCTGGATTTGGGATCCCCAGCCTTAAGTTTAGGGAGTGTCCATCCTCAAGATAGGGCATCTCCCTCTTTGGGGAATCTCCTTCCTTGGGGTTGAAGGATCTCCATCTTTGGGATGGGGCAAAGGTCCTTCTTCAGGATTGGGGCATCTGCAACCTGGAGGATCTCCATCCTCTGGGGATCTTCCTCCCTGTGTTTAGGTGCACCTCCATCCTTGGGTTTTGGGGATCTCTCCATCCTCGGAAGTTGGACGGTCTCAATCCTCGGGGTTGGGAGGGGATCTCCATCCTTGGGATGGAGGAATCCCCCTCCTCAGAGGATCTCCATCCTTGAGTCTTGGGGATCTCCGTCCTCAAGGCTTTGGGGACCTCCATCCTTGGGAATGAGATATCCTCATCCACAGAGGACCTCCATCCTTGGGTTTATGAGGGATCTCCATCCTCAGATACTCTCTCTCCTCCATCCCAGCCCACACTGCACCACCCACCTCTCCAGGGATTGGGTCCAACTGGCTGCAGCAGCCACAGAAAATACCCAGCGAGGGGGAAGCTCGGCGATGGATGGAGCATTTTCAGGAGACACTGGCAATGATTTCTTCAGCGCCCTCAATATTTAGGGCCTCATCGGCCAGGAGGACCATGCAAAAGCTGGAAGAACACGGTGGGTGCGAAAAACACAAAATTACTATTCATTGCTAAGACGTTGCATGGCACCAATTAATTTTTAAACAGACTCACTGGGGACCTCATTGCTAAAACATGAAGTTTTCTCCTCCGGCACCAGAACTGTTAATTCAAAACAAAGCAGAGGAAAGCGAAAGAAAAAAAAAGGAGGAAAGCGGGACCGCCCCAGCCACGAAACCAAGCGGCCCCGTGGATTTTCCGCCTCCTTTCCCGGCCCCGTAACGCGAGTCCCGCGAGGGGATCGCGGAGGCGAGGAAGAAAGACCCGTCTGTTCGCAGCACTTTCCTTGTGCGCCGGGGGAGCCTCTTCCCCTCGGCCTTCGCACAGACCCGGCATTGATGCCCCGCGCCGCCGAACCTGCCCGTGCCCGACACCGTCGCGCCGCTCCCGGCGTTTGGGCCGCGGCGACGGGAAAAGCTCCTTGCAACGTCCCCGCTCGGGCCGTGCTCCCGTCGCCCGCACGTACGTTACGGAATTCCAGCAGGCCCGGCGAGCGCTTCGGGGCTTGCCGACACCGGGATGGAAGCAAATCCCCAAATATACCGACGGGACTCAGCCCAGCGTGTGATAAACGGGGGCTTGCACCTCCAACGGCAGGAGCAGAAACCACTTTATCTTCAATTTGCACCTAATCGGTATTTATTACTGGGCTGGACCTTTCGCTCCAGCTCTTTTACTGTTCATTTTTCCCCGTGGGAAGTTTTTTTGCCGGAGGGAGAAGAGCAACCGGAAAGGTCCAAAGGGCATTTTTTTTTGTGCCGCTAAAGCCACATCCTGCCCGCGTTTGCGTGGCATCCAAACTCCCTGGTCCCAAATCCATCCCTCCACAGCCTTCCCGTGCCGCAAGGCGGGAGGGATTTTATTCCCACCTCGTCCAAGGGATGCGGCATCTGGTTTCACTCCTGGTGGCTTGAATAGCCCACGTTTGCTGCGGTGCAAAGTAAAGAGAAAATAAAGTGTCGAATTGTTTGGCATTAGCAAGGATTTCTGCTCCCCGGGACTCCTGCATAAAGAGATGGAAATTGGAGCTGCCGGAGCCAAGAAACACCCAGAAGTGTATGAATTTATTACGTTTTATCTCGTTTCTCCCTGCAAACAGCGCTGCAAATGTCGAAAGATCAGCTATTGTTTCATCCTTTCTAAAGGATTTTTGTTTTCGGGTTGTAATTTCGTCGCCGCCCGGCTGTGGGGAAGGTAGGGAAATGGGAGTGGGAGACGGCAGGGCTCCGGCAGGCAGCTCGCCCGGCCGCCGAGCCGGGCGCCTTTCCATTCCTCCCATTTTGCTTTTTAATTTAACAAAATGTAATTAAGGCCGGGGCAGCTCCTCGGATTATTCATTTGCTCCAGATGGAAAAAAAAAAAAAAAAAGAGAGAGAGAGAGAGAAATATTTAAATTGGATGCAAATTCCACAATCAGAGCTGATGCTGGGGCTGTCGGACGTGATGCGGATGGGCGGCGCGTCCGTCCGCCGGCTTTCCCTGAACGGCGCCGGGATCGAGGCGAGACCCGGCTTGTTTGAATGATTGAGGTTGCATTTGCTAAGGTACCTGATCATTGATACCTGCTGAAGACACAGCCCTAATTGGGACGCTCCGGCAAGGTGGATTCGGCCATGGGAGCGGGTTGGGAAGCTCTGTGGGCCGTCGCTTCTGCCCAACTGCCTTGAATTTTGGGCTTTTTGCCTGGATGCAAGGCTTGGTCCTGAGGACATGGGTGGTTAGGACCTCTCATCTGCCATGGCTTCGGAGCTTTGTTCCCTGCTCCGCTGGAGATGTTCCCAAATTGGACCATTCCCATAAATTTTCTTGTACCGTTGGTAGTGAGGACTCCATCTCTGACTTAGCTTCTCCATGCATCCATCTGTGGTGTCTTCGGAAAGCCATTGGCTTTGATGGCCCGTGACTCCCAACTCAGCCTGGACTCCGTCAAGGACTTTCCCTCAGTACCATGGCAGGCGCTCGGTTACCACCGCAGACGATGTCCAGTCCTGCTCTGTCTTAGCTCCTCCATGAATCCAACTCTGGCGCCTTCTGGAAGCCCTTCGCCTTGATGGCCGTTGACACTCAACTCAAGCCGGACCAGGACAGCAACGACTTTCTCCTCAACGCTCGGGCATCACCATAGTCCTCATTTTTCTTGCGTTTCCCACCAATTACAGTCCTTTTGGAGGAGCTGTGTCTTTGGCAAGAGCCTTCTTGGCTGCTGGCACCACTTACTCCTCTTCAATTCGGGCCCCGCAAGACGTTGAGTTGAGGGATGGACTTTGCTTCTCCCCCTTTCCAGGTGTCAGAAATGATTAAAAACAGCTGCTGTTTTCTCCGAAAACACTTTTTTTTTTTTTAAAAAAAAAGGGCTTGTGAACCAATAGTCACCAGGGATTTCTCACACAAACTATTTTCCTTGAGTCCTTGTGTGAATCTGTGTGGCCCCACATATGTCTAGCGCTCCAAATTGTAGGAACCAATGAGCTTCTCTCTGCAAAAAACAGGGATTCGGTTTCACCGAGCGCCCCGAAACCCACGGCGGCGGCTCATCCTTAAGAGCTTTGCTGCAACCCCCTTTCCCGCTCTTCCCGCAGCCGAGGACGGATGGATGGAGGCAGCGCGCCGGCGAATCTGAATAACTAATCAGAGTCCTCATTAACCCCCCGTCGAGATGCTCAAACATTCACTTTGCTGTTTGTGAAGCAGAAAAAAAAAAGAAAGGAAAAGGGCTGGGGGGAGAGAACCCCCCCCGGCCTGCATTAAAATTGATGTGTTATTAATCCCACTGTCGCAGACCTCGCGGGCACCGGCTTTGCCTCCGTCTCGCCCGAGGCCGGGCAGCGTGGGGCCGCTTCCGGCGGCCGCTCCGGCTTCTCCGTGACTTAGCGGCGGCGCGAGGCCGCCTTTGTTCCCCGGCCAGATGTGCCAAGGCCCGGGCAGATGTGCAGCCCCCTCGCCGGGCCCGTCTTCTGCTCCGGGCTCGGCTTTATTTAAGTTGCCTTTTTGCGTTTAGACTTGAGCCGTGTCCCAGCGTTTTGTGGTGCCCGGCCGAAGTGTCGGAGCCTCTCTGAGGGACCTAGACCTGCCTGAGAAGTCAGGAGCCCCTCTGCTCTCCAGAAACCGTTTTCACTGGTAGGTTTTTCTGCCCTGGCTTGAGGATTTGCCATATGGTGGTGATGGTAGAACCTCTCTCGCATCCTAGGGACCTCCGGAGGTGATGTATATGTATATATGTGCATGTGACAGGCTTATATTGGAGCCCTGAGGCGCTCTGGAGAGGTGATGTATATCAAGGTGGATATATCAGACGTAGGAGCTCTCTAGAGGCCGTGAGTATCAAGGCAGATTTATCTGACATATCTTGCATCAAGGTGCATATATCAGGTTGAAATCAGAGGTCTGAGGAGGTCTCTAGAGGTGGTGTACATCAAGGTACATATATCAGGCATAGCTCAGAAATCTGAGGTGATTTCTAGAGGTGATGTACATCAAGATGGATATATCAGGCGTATAGCAGATCTGAGCTGCTTTCTAGAGGAGATGTGCATCTAGGTGGATATATCAAACACGCTGGAGATCTGAGGAGCTCTCTGGAGGTGCTCAGCATCAAGGCATCCATATATCAGCCCTATATCGGAGATCTGAGGAGGCCTCTCGAGGTGGTGCACATCAAGGTACGTATATCAGACATACATCAGAGACTGGTGGAGATCTGAGACGTCTGAGGAGCTCTGTAGAGGGGTCGTGCATCAAGGCATCCATATATCAGACATATATCAGAGACTGACGGAGGTTTCTAGAGGTGATGTACATCAAGGTATACATATATCAGACGCACTGGAGCTCTGAGGAGGTCTCTAGAGGTGATATCTGTCAAGGCACATATATCAGACAGCTGCTGGAGATCTGAAGAGCCCTGGAGAGGTGATATATATCAAGCTAGCAATACCAGACATATCCTGCATTGGAGATATGTACACATATATGTAAATATATATATATATATATATGGTGGATAGCAGGGCTCTGAGGAGGTCTCCAGAGGTGGGGTGTGCTGAGGCTAACTCGTTTCCTACAGCACCCATATGGTGTCTTTAAGCTGTGGTGAAAATCACCGTGGCCTCAGTGCTCTTGGACGGAAAATCATTGAGAAGTTGCAATTCCCCTAAAGCTGGGAAATTCAAAAACTAGGACGCTTACGCCGAGAATTGCACGAAGGAGAGAAAGGATGATTTATTAAGAGGCTGGAGAGGCACGTTGGGGACAACCCTGTGCTTCTCCTGAACCGTCGGCCTCGGGAGGTGTCGGTCCCAGGCTTTGCCTTGCAGCTCCCCGTGTCGCCACCTGCACTGTGGGACCCAGCAGCAAATGTGTCTTCCCAGGATGGGCAAAAAAGGGGAGAATAAAGGATTTGTGTGTTAACTCTGTGAGGGAGCCCCTGGCTTTGCAGGTGATGCTGCATCGGAGCTTCGTCTTTCCCGTTAGTGCCCCTTTCCCAGCTAACGCCGCCGAGGTCGCCGTGTAAAATCCCCTCTGCTTCCTCCTCCGCAGGTCGCGCCGTTAATCCCAGCCGAGTCGCTGTGCCCGCAGTCCCGCCGCCCGTTCCCGGGGAGCACAAGGCACCTCTTCAAACAGGCGTCACGGCCCCGCACCACCCTGCGTCTCCCGCCGCGAAAATCCCGGCGAGCAGCTCGTGCCGGCGTCGGCTTCGGGATCGCCGGCCGGAGGAGGAGGTTTGCCACATGTAAATCCACCTTCCTTGGCATCGCTGGGCTTTTAGTGGCTTTTTTTTTGTTTTTTTAACTTTAAGTAGCATTTCTGCAAGAATTGCTGTAGGAGCACTTCCAAAAAATCTCATTTATGGAGTCACCGTTTCGGGCACTTTTTCCCTACCCATCTCCTTTCGGCCTCTCAAAATCTGATTTGCTTTTTCCCTTCCTTGGGGATATTGGGACCTCACTCAGCCCAACTTTGACCTCCTGCTTCCTCCTTCCTTGCACTTTTTGCTTAGATCCTCCAAATTTTACGCACTCCTAGTACTTTTCCTCACTACCCTGCCAAAAAAAAGGGCCTTAAGAGACGTGTTCCCATCAGGCAGCCCGCGCCAGCTTCATTGACTGTTGCATGGAAAAGTTCAGCCTTAATATTAAGTAATATTTCCTCTTTTTTCCCTTCCAGCTGTGACCGATCCCCGGACATTTTGCTCTTCTGCCAGAGGGAAGGTGTTTGCAGGACAGTCGGCTCCCTGAGCACCCCCGAAAAAGTAAGGCTGCTCTTCTGCTAGTGATAGTTTTATGAGCAGGATTGGCATAATTCTAACACTGCCTTCTTGTCCTGTGCCCCACAGTGGTCATTAATGCAGTGAAATGTGTTAGGCAAGAGCATCACACAAGACCAGTTTGCTGGATTTTGGGAGGGGGACAATGTAAGAAGGACAGTGCATTTTTCTGAGGGGAAAAAAAGCAACCTCCTAGCTATTAATCTCAGGATTGGTAGTTTTATTTTATAAAATATCAGGCTGCGCAGAGCCTGGTTCATTCCTTTAAACGTGGTGGTCACAGATGTGTCAAAAGAGGCGCCCATTGGGTGACAGCGAAAACACGAAGCCATCGGCTGCAAGTTTCCTTCACACGGCCTAAAAAAGGATCAAGAAACAACGTTGGTCTTCGAACCAAACCTCGCATTTGGCATCCTGAAGTGCGTCCTGCATCGGCGAGGATGAGGGTGGGCACGTCTCAGGTGGGAAGCTTCCTGCGATCCGGCAGAGCACGGGACGAGACCTTTCGCGTCTTCGCTTTCAATAGCCTCCTCTTGCCTCCGCCGCCAGCCCTTTTAATAAATGCCGTCAAATAACGGCGGGATTATTTTCTGCCCTTTCCAGCCCTCGTTCTTGGCGGTGACCTTCCCTGGCCACCAACCTGCAAAGAGGATTAAGGAGCTGCTGGCGGAGCGTGAGGCTGAATTCTCCGTTATTCCACATCTCATTCGTTCCTAATAAAAGCGCCTCAGCTTGTCCCGCAGGTCCGGGGTTTTAATCGGAGAAAAGGCCGCGTTGTTCTTGCTATCTGGCAGGTTACAGGAGACCTTGCTGTCTCCGTGGGGGAAAAAATCAAGGTGCAAGTTGGGCAGACCTGGAAATTGCTTCTCCAGGTGCCTTTGTAGGGCCTTGGTGTTGATGCTCCCTTGCGTGTCACCACGTGGGCTCCTCCAGGAACCTCCTCCGCACCTTGAATCCCTCTTTCGCTCGCATCCAGGAGTATTTCAGGGCTGCTGGATGCTTGTGTGGAAGGGCTCGTTGCCCCACAAGCACAGCAGGCGCCTTGGGCTTCTCCTTTTGAGGAACCCAACCTTGGGAAGGGCATGAGGATGTTTGGGGACAGGATGGCCTTGCCTGGCAAGCATCCCCAACAAGAAAACAGAGATTCCTCCTCAGCAAACCATGCCCACGCTTCCCCAGGATATGGTATAGCAAGATGTGATGCTGGGCATGTGTTAAGGTACATAAAGACATGAGGGGGACGTGTCAAGGTATAGAAGGATGTGATGGGGACTCATCAAGGTGACGTGTCAAGGTGAGGAGGTACAGAGAGATGGCGTTGGACAAGGGTCTAAATCCTTTCCAGGCCACAAGCTGCTTCAGGAATGACTTCCAAGTGGCTAGTGACAGGTGGAAATGATCCATCCTAAAGACCTCATGCTTTGGGGAATGCTGCGGTCCCTTTGGCATTCTCCACCTCATGCATTTATCACCCCATTTTCAGGGATGAGCCCGTTTTGGCTTTCCTGCCCCTGAAATCCATAAATCTGTGGAGGGGCAGCTCAATTGCTCCTTTCACCACCCGTGCCCAGAAAGTCAGCGGGTCCTTCTGAAATCCTAAACTCTTCCTTGACTCTTTTTGTTCCTAATTCCGTCTTTGTGTTGAGTTTGGATGAGACTTTTAACTGCATTTCATGGATTTTATGGTCCAAAATTTGGAGAAGGGAAGATCTCACCATGCGCTTTGGTCTTCAAAGCTGTTTTTTTGTCAGGAGCTTTGCTTTTTAGAAGGGAATGCACAGCAATATAGCAAGGGGGATAAGATGGAGAAGCTACGAGAGAGGGACACGGGCGGAAATGTTGCTAGTAGCGAGCTCTGATTTATCTGCCATATGGGAAAGAGGGAAACAGCCGGCTCCGGAGGGATTCCGTTCCCTCTTTGTAAGGAAAAACAGCCGTTTACAAATACATTAGGGGAATATGGCAAGAAAAGAGGCAGATTTATGTGAGGAGAGGGTTTTATCAGTAAAATTGAGAGCTTTCCTTCTTGGGGGTGAGTCCTTAACAGCTCTGACTCTACATTTGTCAGTGACGCATGCCAAAAAAAGCACAGATCCGCTGTCTTCCAAACATCTCCTTCATCCGAGACCCGCACTTACTTCTAGCCTTTTGTTTCAGTGGTTGGGCTCTGCAAAATTCACCGAGCACCGTCTTCTTTTTCCTCCAAAGCGCCTCAGTGCTGAGGTCTAAATCATCGGCGCTCATTGGGACCTTGAGGGCCAAAACTCTCTGGTGAGTTTTTGCAGCACCTTGGTCTTTCCCAGGGATTGTCTTTGGCCAAAACAAAGCCCTGCAGCAGAGAAATTGGTTGGTGTTTGTTGGGACGTGACTCTGGTTCTCTTGTCATCTCAGTTCAGATGGGAGCAGTGCCAGCTCTGAACCTCATTTGCAGTCTTTTCATTTCAACCTCAAAAGCTTCTGGGACATTTCCTTGGGATGAAGGTTTTGGAAGTAATTTTTAAGGATTTTTTAAGAGAGAAAGGCTGGAAATTATGTTAAACTCACCTCAAGCATCTTGCAAGGAGGTTCAGGACGTATTTGCCACCCTCACAGCTCTAGTAGGTGCTAATAGGGGACCATCTCAGTTAGCTAATGGCAGGAGCTTGGGAGAAGCAAGAGCAAGAGCTGGGTGGAAATGCATTTGTTGTCAGCCCTTCAGCCTCCAGCTTGTAATCATGTTCCTCCTAAAGATTCCTATAGACAGGCTGGATAAATCAGAGGGTGTTTAAGGGGCTAAAACAGGTATTTTTCCATGGACCTCTGATAAATTTTCCTCTCTGCACCCTCTTCAATTTTCAGGCCAAAAAAGTGGCCTCCTGGATTGCTCAGGAACCCTCTAGGTGGAAGAAAAACATGGGAATGTTCTGCAGCCAAAGTGGGATTTGAAGTATACGGGGCGGGGGGGATGAAACTACAAATAAAACTCCATCCGGGTATGAAGCCAGCAGAATCCACCCAAACCTCGATTTCTGTCCCCAAACCGTGTGGCATGTTCATCTGTTCTCCAGGGACGCTATTCATGGTTAGAGGGCTCACATTAACATCGCTCTCCCAGAGGGTGGAGGAGCTTGCAGCTCTTACATGAATATTTAGGGCTAGAGAGGGCTGTGTCTTTGATTTCCTTTTTTGCCTTGGATATTTTTGGCCACCAAAAATCCTGCACCGGAAGCTGGTGTCCGATTATCTTCTCCTCCAGAGCAGTTTGGGGATTTTCAAGGTTTTGATTATATTTTTTTCATTATATTTTGAAGCGGCCACTGTCTCATGTTCGCCAGGCCAGGGTGGAAGGACCTGGTTTTTGTCCTCGGGATTCTTCTGAACATAAATGTGTAGACGTCTGTTTTTGAATTTTGAAGCTTTACATCTTCTGTGGTTTCCTCCTGCAGGTTATTTTAAGCAAAATCCAGCCTTTGTTGCAGCACTGTGGAAAGGGATCTAAATTTTCAAGGAAAAAAAAAAAAAAGGAAAGGAAGGGAAAGAAAAGCCAAGAGGGGATATCTGGCTGAATAAAGAAAATGATCCTTAAGTGAGTGATTTGAATGACCCACATCTGTAATTGTGCTTAATTTTGGTCATGGCCAGGGAAATAAGGCAAATTCCTAGAGGATGCATGCAAAAAAATCCCCATGGAAATGGTTTTGGACAATTTTTAACAACCCTATTTTCCTATAAGGTGCAAGCTTGCATCTGGGGAATGCGTGCGCGGGGCACATTCCTCGGTCAGGGAATTAGCAGGATGCAATCAAATATTAAGTGTGCAAAGGAAAATTTGAGAAGCATCAGATAAGATTCTGATTATAAATTATTCACAATTAATTGCTCCGAGTAAAGAACCGTTGGAAAATTAATCCCCTAACTATTCTCGCTAAGACTCTCAAGGAAATCAAAAACTCGAACAATTGATGTCCGGCGAGAAGAAGTTCGCACATTTTTTAACATCCTGAGCTATGTTTCACTTCAAAAGCTTTTCAATTTGCCCTCCAAAAAAAATCCCGATTCGTTCTTTTGGGAACTTTTGCTGGGCCAGGGGCTGTATTGGAAAAAATGCAAGTATTTTCCCGTTGCTTTGAAGAAGCCTCTTTGATGTGTTCCTTTGCTGGTTTGTTTTGGAAGGTACTTTAATGGGCTCTCTCTCTATAAAAATAACACTTAAAAATGCATGCAGGTATCTCAGCTCTCCACTTAAAAAAAAGAACAAGGTTGCTTAATGCTGCCGTTCAAGGTACATTAACCTTGCCTACTAAAGCTCTCACTGGCTCTTGCGGGTTTTATTCTCCCATTTATGTTGCAGAGATGTCCCCGGAGCATTTTAGTCGTCGACGGCGATGGGGATCTTGGGCGAGGAGGGAATTATTTCGCGGTAATTGTTGTTCTCGTCAGATATGCACCGTAGGAGCTCCCCCTCTGCTGCACCTACTCCTCCTTATGGGGCTGGAGGAGGTGGATCAGAAGCACGGACTACATTTTTGTCCTTTGTTTTTGGGAAATACTCAATAACACAACGCTGGGAAAGGTACCATGCTCCGGCTATGGGTCGCTGTTGGCTTAATCGGCTCCCTGGTTGAGCGCAAAGGATGTTTCCCTCACGGAAACCCTCCCGTGGGTTGTGTAGAGAAAACTCCTCTGCCATGGATTGCTGCAAAGCCAGGAATGTTGGCTGGCCTGGTGGTACTTCTGGCGCTGGAGCTTCTGACGTCCTCTGATGAGCTCCATGCAAGTGCACGTGGTAGCCCAAGGGAGCGCAGGTGCAAGGAGCACCATAGAATGGGTAACATCTCCAAAAATCGGATTCTTCCCCTACTTTGGGCAGTTTATTCGCATCAGTCATGCTTTTAGGCAGGAATTTCGGGTTGTGGTAGAGCTATCCTTGCCTAACTTGCCAAAAAACGGAGTTTTTCTCCTTGTCGAAGCTTTCGACTAAGTGCAGGCGGTGAGTTTGCGTAAAAACAAGAGAGGACAGTGAAGGTTGGTGGAGGGTAAAATGCCAGCAGACCCCAGAGAGCTGGGGAAGAGGCACGAAAGCGCAAGGTAGGGGGCAATTTTGGGGGAAATCTCTGAAGTGGGGGTGTTTTTCCATGGGCCTGAGCCTGGCTTACACCCGGTGCTGCTGCGATTTGCTTGTGGCATTAGGCGTGCCTCGGTTACCGCAGAATATGGTGATCCCTGGAGGCAAATAAACCCTTCCTTGGGATTTGAAATCCCCTCTTCTGTGAGAGCTGTGTGCTTTTGCTAAATGCCTCGTTCTGCTTGAAGCATTGGAAATAAGCAACTGGAAATGTGATGGTGGGGAAGGAAACCAGGCGGCACAAAGCGGACAGTGCTTGGCCCCAAATGTGGCTTCTTGATGCCTTCCAAGAACTTTGAAGACTGTATCGAGGTGCCTGTTGACTGGCTTGCAGAGAAGAAGTCAAAATTTGCTTCGCCAGTAGCATGGAAATCCCTCCTGCCTCATTCCAACTCTTTCTGTTGCTCCTCACTTCAACCTCAAAGCCGCAGGTGGCCGGATGGGAGCTCAGTGCTCTTCCAGTTGGGTTGACGCTCAACCGCGGAAGAGCTCAATGTTGTCACTGTGGACTCCATGTCTCCCTTTTCCCTGGGCAAATTTGTCCCATTTGCAACAGCAGCTAAATGTGAAGACTTCTTACCCCTCTTTTGCACACCAGGAGGGCTCAACAGCAAGGCAGAAGTGGCTCTTTCCTTTGCCAGAAAGCATAAAAAAAAGCTTAATACGGCCTTTTCCCCTGATGGCATCACCCAAAAGAGGGTTTATTGATGAAAGCCGGTAACCTCTGTGGCGTTTTCTCCATCAGAAACGAGAGAACGTGGGGGTGAACTGCATGCGGCCTCATTTCAGCACATAAAAATTAGATGTTCAAGTGCGAGATCGTCGCTCCAGCTTCACTTTATGGTCAGCGGAGAGACATTGTCACCCGCAGAGGGTGAATCTGTCTTCGGCTTACACTTCCGAGTGAGATATATGGTCCTCTGGAGGTGCCTGTTCCTTTCCGTCAGCAATATTTCTTCATTTTCACTTATATATATTCCTGTAATGAATGCATATATCATAAAATTCCGCATACACAAACCCGGTTGTTCCGCTGCGAAGACCGTACCGTAAAAAACTTCCAGCATAACTCACCTGCCGTCATTGGAAACGCTGCTCCATCCCGCCTTTATTATACTTAAAAAAGGGGGGGGGAAAAGCCCCTTTAGAAAGGCAGTTTTCTGCTAATACACCAAAATATCTTCTAATAGCTGGAAAATATTTCCGAATGCCGAATATGCATAACCATTTCACAGGGACGGGCGTCAAGATTTCCATCTGCGAGAGGGGAAATCAAACATCTCTAAGAATTCTGCAATTTGGGGTAAGTACGGAAAAGCGCTCCGAAACTTCGCTCCTATAACTTCCCACATTGGATCTTCCCTTACCAGTGGCCTTTGGGAAGGTGGTGATGGAGCCAGAAGAGGTTTCCTAGGATTCCCAGTCACTTGTTTTGCAGTAAACAACAAGGGCTGTGTCTTGCAAAGCTGATGCTAACGTTATCCGTCATATATGATAACATGTAGCCCAACAAAATGTTTTTTGGTGTGTTCAGCGATATTTCTAATATCATTTTATAGCTATTTGGATAAGCAGGCAGGTCAGAGCGTATTTTCTTTGCACCTTTTAATGGCAGGCGACCATCAGAAACACTTAAGAGTCTTTAAATGTTTTGAGGCATCAGTGACTGCACTGAAAAAAGAGACGACTTCTCTGCTCAAGTCTTTAATTATTTTTATTTGAAAGAGGAGGTAATATACTGCTGGCAAAAAAAGCAGCAGATAAATCTACCCTGGCTGTGACTCTTTTAGGTAGACTCAAGCTCTTCTGGAAATACATTTCCAACTTAATGGCAATATTGCAGCGGTAGCTGAAATAATTTGATTTCCGAAGGAAATTTAGGACACTTTGCTCTTCAGTTGCTGCCAAAAATCTAAAGTGCTGCCGTTTCCGGAAACCAAAGAGCCTTTATCAAAGGGTGTTTGGCTTCATTGCTCACAGTTTCTTGGGGAGCGGGCTGGAGGCTCCCAATATTTTGTTCTTGGCCCCAAATTCAACCCTCTTCTTTAGCAGACTTGACCCGTATGTCTCAGGGCAAGAGGGGACTGGTCTACTCGGTTTCCTGTCACCACCTCCTAATGTTGCCCACTCTGTAATGAGTTCGTTATTTTTCAAGCGTGGTGGCTTTTCAGAGGTTATTTTGGGGAAAAGCCTTGGGTTTTTTTGGTTACAATTGGCTACCCCATCTACTTTTCGGGGGAGAATCCAGCCAAAAGCTCCTCTGCAGGGAGGTCCCATCCTTGACATGTTGGGGCTGGGTGGCCTGCCTTGAAGATACCCATAGAAGAACTCTCATCAAAATAGCTCTGTTTTTACCAAAAGCAGAAAGATTTTGCAAGAGAGGTTGACGACAGCGCATCCGCAAGCACCTCTTGGAGTCCACGATGAGGCAAGTGGAGGTAGATGCTCAACGTGGATCCAAGTTGTCCATGCACTGGGGCTCAGGGCAAGCAGCTTCATCGATCGCAACCGTCGTTTCCAGGAGCTCTGCCCGTGTCTCTTTTCTGTGCAGGGTGTCTCCTTGCATCTTCTCTTCATCCCTGGTGCTTTTCTTTCCTCCCAAACCCCCCAAATAATCATTAAATAGTGATCACGGGCATCGAATAATCAGAGGGACATTAATCTTGGAGGGGCTTGAGCATCCGGGTAGGTCTTGCGTGGTTTTGCGTCGTCCATGTAGCTCTCCAGGGCTAATTCTGGGAGAATTTGGGAGGGATCCGTCTAACTCGACCACCTTTCTCCATCAGGTTGGGCTCTCTAGGTGGAGCGGACTGATTCCCGTGACCCTCGTCGTGCTCGTGGCTGGCCATTGCTCCCCTAGCTAGGGTTGAATTTGGGAAATCTCTCTGGGCTCCCAAGCCGGACCTCCAGACTTCAATAAAAAGAGCGAAAAGCAACAGAAAAGAGGGAAAAGGCAGGAAAAGCATCTCACCCTGCTGCTCTCCCTCTGCCCTCAGCTTCTCGATGTGACGCCCGCCCAGGATGCACCATGTCTCCCCGGCGCCGGCTCTGACGATGATGGCCACGCAGAGTGTGCCCCCTGCCCCTTACCAGGACACCCCGCAGGTGAGTGTCCCCTGGCCCCCACGGGACCCCCCAAACCCACCGCCGGCTCCGCTTGTCTCCACGGAGTGCGTCCCCCAGCCAACCCAACCTCCTGCTACGGGTCTGCTTGGCAGTAAAACACCCGACCCGGCTGAAAAATGCGCCAAGGGAAGTGCCCCTCAAGCTCAGCCTGCCCGTGCGGTGCCGAAATTTTGGAATGAAAGCCTTTCCCAAGCTGAAAATGCCTCGTGGGATATGCTTCGGCCACCGCCTTGAAGCCGATATTTGCAATAAATTGCCTTTCCAGGCTAGAAATGCACTGAGGGAAATGCCCGCAAGATCCATTCTCCCAAAATGGTGCCAATATTTTGCAATAAATTGCTTTTCCGAGCTAAAAATGCACAGAGGGGAATGCCCAGTAGGTCCTGTCTTCCCCCTATGGTACTGATATTTTGCAATAAAATGCCTTTTCCAGGGAAAAATGCACTGAGGGAAACGCTAGGTCTTGTGGAATTGTGCCAATATTTTGCAAGAAAGTCCCTTTCCTGGGTAAAAATCTTTTGCTGGAGAGCTTGAGCTCTGATTTCGGTTGGATTTGGGGCATATTCCTGCCTTTTTTTGGTGCAAACCCACTGCAGGTTTCCAAACGCGTCTGCAGGACGTCTTTCCCTGGCGTCACAAATAAAGCAAATAACCATTTTGGGTTAAGAACCCGAAATTTTGGGCACTCTGCTCTTGCATGTGCTGGTGGGAAGATGTCGCTGTGCAGAAATCAGTTCTTCTCCACCCAAAAAATTGTCTTTTCTGTTTTGAAACCCTCTGGGAAGAAACGCAGGAGTCTCAGAAAAAAAAAAAAAAAGAATAAAAGAAATGAACAAAGATATTAAAAAAAAGGCAGCTGGAGAAATATTGAAGCTTAGATATTAAAAATATTTCTGAATATAAGAAAAATTAAAGAAGGTTAACGCTTCCCTTTGCAACCTGCTTGGGGGCGAGCAAAGTTTTTCCCCTGTGCCATCGGGCAAATGCATTTTTTTCCCCCCGATTTTGCAAAATGCCCCCCGTGCGTCTTTCAAAGCCACAACCCCTCGTTTTGCTGCTCTTCTGAATGCGATTTAATTTTTCTCTTCGCCTCCCCGCAGATGACGGCCACGGCCCAGCAGCCGGCCAAGGCGCAGCCCGTGCACGTCGCAGCCCCGGCGGGCGGCAGCGCCCCGGTGCCCGGCGCTGCCACCGATCCCCAAACGCAGCTGGAAGCCGACAAACGGGCTGTCTACAGGTGACACCACCTTTTCCCTTGCGAAAAGAACCCACTGGGTTTCTTCTCTTTTGCTTATTCTGTGTTCTCTTTATTGCCTCTTCTTCATAAGTAGCACCCGGGGTGCAAAATAAAAGATGCTGGAAACCCCAGGGGATGCATCACCCATGGGTGTCCTTGGGGCCCCCATGTGCAGAGAGACTCTTTGCTGGGGTTGTATGTGGGGAAATCAACCCCTTTCCACCCTAACAAACTCCCCAAAGCCCCCAAACTACCCCCAAAAACTATTGCTCTCAGGTCGCAGCAGGTGATTTTGCAATCTGAGCAGAGAACACCTATATGGGGGAAAAAAACCCACTCAACTTGGGGAAGGTGCAAACCAAAACTGTAGGTTTTTTGAAATGGTCCAACTCCCAGTTTCCACCGACGGGGCAAAAGGCCCAATCTGCCAGCAAAGATGCGGGGAACAAACTCAGCGGGCAAATGCCGGAGTTATCAGAAGCACAAGTTGCAAATGGATTCGCGAGGGGATGTTCCCCAAAGGAATAGAAACAATTCTCTGGAGACACAGCAAAAAAGAAAGAAAAAAAGCCTTTTTTGTCCTGTGCCAGGTTGCAACCTAGTGGATTTTTTTGCAAATTGCATTTTTTTTCAAATATGCTATTTTTTTGGCAAATTTTTTAGAAAATTGCATTAATTGCAAATACCCTATTTTTGGCAAACTGCTTTTTTTTTGCAAATTGTGGGTTTTTTTTTGCAAAATAACACATTGCTTTTCCAAATCCTTCATGTTTCTTGGTTTGCAAACTGCATTTGCTGCAAGTTGCATTTGTTACAACCTGCGCTTCTCGCGCTGCTCATAGGAGGTTAAACCCTGAGTTGTTTCAACAACGGGCTGCCTTTAACTGCTGGTTTCACTGGGGCAACTTCAGAACTCCCCAAATTTGCAAGAGTGCAAAGTCGTCATCCCTTTGCATTTTCTTTTTTCCTTAAAAATCACGCACAGCGGGACCAGGCAGCGCGTTCGCCCCCGCTCCTGCTGGCCTCACAAGCAGAGCGCTGCTGAATGTGCAAAATTAGCCCATTAGAGGAATTCATTTCTCTTTATTAGCCCGTGTCAAATCCTTTTTATTAGCGGCTGCCAACGACCTCTCTCCTGCAGCAAAATGTCAGGCCGCTTCAGCCCTTTTATTTGTTCGGCGCCGGCGCGGAGTGAACTCTCCCCGGATCCGCGCCGGCGAGATTTATTTCCGACCGCTGCATGGCAGGGGGAGAAAGGGAGCGAAGAACCCCCAGCTTTGCAAAGCCACCTGTTGCCCTACCCTCCTTTTCCAGTTACAAATCCTGCAAAAAGCTCATTTTCCAGCAAGTTGGGAAAAGCTTTTGGCAAATAAAAAACCCCCCAAATTTCTGCGGCAGATCTGGGTTTCGCTGCTCCTTGACACCGCTCTGCCTGCGGGTCCTTGGTCCTTTCCCTTAGCCCCTCTGTGCATCCACCTCATTTCTCTCCTCTCTTTCCCCCAAACAAACCCCAATCTCTTCTGCCGCATCACAGCACCCTCAACCTCCCCATCCTCCCCGCCGCATCTTCTCAAACGTTGGCCAGCTTTGCACGCTGCAATATTTCCTAACGCTGCCTGGAATTTGCCTTTCATATCCCTCAGCTAAGCCGCTGCCTAAATTACCCTTGCTGAGGCTTTTTCTTTATTTTTTATATTTTTCCCCATTTTTTTTTCCTCCCCCTCCCTCTGTTTTCTGCTCTGGGCTCATCGAAATCTTGCATTAAACTGGGATCAGGCGAGATTAGGCTGTAAGATGCTGCAATATTAGCGGCTGCAAATGAAGATTTAGCCAAAGGTTTAACCCCTTCGACAGCCTCCAGCTTGGCCCTGGTTAATCTGAAAGGTTCGAAGTGTCCGACAAGCCCAAAGTGCCCGGAGCAAACGGAGTTGGCATAAAACAGCAATGTTGAAACATAGGGCAGGCACAATTATGTGATTTAAATCCTCATTTTTACGTATCTGGAGGGTAATTTCTTCCTCTTTTGCTCCCAGGTATCGTTTTGCCAACCCAGCCCAAAATAGGACTTTCTGGGCAACTCACTTTTGGGCTTCGCCAGGGGCACGGGGGGAGGAATACAGGCTTTGGGGTTTTCCATAAGGAGCTCTCCTGCCCCAAAATATTCTTAGGATTGATCCCATCACCCACCTTGCTGCCGGTTGCCACCAGCGCTGGGAATAAACCATGAGGTTGCTTTTTGGATGCACACCTTCATTCCATGACAGCTTGATTGGCTTCGACTGAAATGGAGAAGGTGCAGAAACATGGAACCTGGGTGGAAAAACTCCCCAAAGAGACATTGGAGGAGATCATCACCCTTGTCTGGGCCAAAATTGTTTTTCTTTGCATAATTATGTTATTTTTTCGACTATTTCATAGTGCTATGGGGTGTTATTTTAGGATAATCATCCGAAGGAAAGCAAACACTCTTCCAAATCCCACTGCTGCTGCAGAGAATAACCGAGATGCTGCAGTTTTTCCTGCTGGGAACCAACCGATGAAGCAGCATTTTGCATTTCCAGCCTCCAAGTCGCTGGAAATTGTCCTAATTTTTTAAAAAATTGGCTTGTGCGGAGGGGGTTGTCGTGTATCATTAACAGAGGTCCCGTCTATGCTCTGCAGGCACCCGCTCTTCCCGCTGCTGACGTTGCTCTTTGAGAAGTGCGAGCAGGCGACGCAGGGCTCCGAATGTATCACCTCGGCCAGCTTCGACGTCGACATCGAGAACTTCGTCCACCAACAGGAACAGGAGCACAAACCCTTCTTCAGCGATGACCCTGAGCTGGACAACTTGGTAAGCACAGGATGGCAGTTGCCAGACGTTTTTTGTATATGTGTTCGGTAGGGGGATGAGCGGATGGAGAAAGAATTATGGGAGGGGATACCTTTTGGACAACATCTTGGGTGTCTACATATTTGCTCTGAGTGATTAAAAACCTCTACATACCCCAGATTTATAGCACTGGCCTCCTTGGAGCTGTTCTCTGTAGACCTCACTACACCTTCTCCAGCACCTCCATACAAAAGCCCAGCAGAAACGGACCTGGGCCCATTTGCAGAGTAGTTTTCTTTGCAAAAGCCACGGGGTTGAAGCATTGTGGGGGATTTACACCCCCAAACTTGGAGGAGTTAGTTCTGCTCTTCAGTACAATGTAAATCATTGTGTTGTTGGGTTTGTGGGTTATGTTGGTTGGGTCGGGTTGGTTGGGTTTGTTGGTTAGGTGGGTTGGGTTGGGTTGGTTGGTTGGGTTGGGTTGGGTTGGGTTCGTTGGTTAGGTTGGTTGCGTTGGGTTGGTTGGTTGGGTCAGGTTGATTGGGTTTGTTGGGTTGGGATGGTTGTTTGGCTTGGGTTCTTTTTTTGGATTGAACTGGCTTGAGTTGCTTGGGTTGTTCAGCAGCTCAGCTCACCTGCAGGACTGCAGAACACATGCAA
Source organism: Nothocercus julius (assembly GCA_013398735.1). NCBI lineage: Eukaryota > Metazoa > Chordata > Aves > Tinamiformes > Tinamidae > Nothocercus > Nothocercus julius. The sequence goes on along the minus strand of VZSV01000365.1, from coordinate 279,218 downwards.
GAAACAGGGTGAGAAACAGGGTAAGATGGGACCTTCCATATCAATGGATCATCCCGGCCAAACTAGGTCTAGCATCCCCTGTCATCTCCGTTCAACCTCTGGGTGCTCTGGGAGAATATTTTAAGTTCCCTGAGGTCTTGACACTCTTCCATGTCCTAATGGCCAGTGCCAGATTTTAAGCCAAGGAGATCTTGAAACTCTTGCAGCTCTTACGGCCCATTTCAACTCACGGACAGGATTTTGCAAGATCTTGAGTGGGAGACCAGCTTGCAGAGCTATCACTGGTGCTTGGGTACACACTAAGCCCCCAACCTCCAAATTACAGGGTATGCCAAACCTCATCTGTAACATACCAAAGCCATTTCTCAACGGCCAACGAGCAAAAGCAGAAGACGCTCTGGGATGATGTGAAGGCGCCGCAAGCCTCCTGAAGGCCAAGTTGATGTTATGGGCGTAAAATGGATCAATAAAGAAGAGGAATTATTTATGGGGGCTGCTTGGAAGATGCTCACACCAAGAGCCTGGAATATTTATTACCTTGTATACCTAAAAGTTGGCCTGAATTTTGTATGACGTTACTGTAAAGAGCTTGGAGGGAGGCCCAAGCTGTGGAGAGCAGGAAAAGCCCTGGCCAGCCAAGCTGAGGACAACCTAAAATATGAAAAAGCAACATGTGTTTTGGGAAATGGGTAGGTCTGGGGACTGTAAACACATCAACCATTGAGCAAAAAACAAAACCCTGTGGTGTTAAATGAGAAGATGGTCCAACGGTGTAGCAATGATGGAGAGATGCTGGAGCTGACCAAAAACCTAAACATCTGGGGAGCAGAAGCTATTTCCATCTATAGCAGAGTATCCAGTATGTTTTGACTCTTTTCTGGTAGTTTCTCCTGGAAAAAAAACATGGATTTGTGTTTTCTGGGCCTGAAATTCTCTGTTCGGGAGCAGCTCTCTTGGCTTAACACTGAGGTTAAATCCACCCATGGTGGGTTGCACGCAGAGGGCTGACAGACCTAAAGAGTGGAAAATTGAACCCGGGACGGCACTGGCTCAATGTTTCCACCTGTTCGAGAGCCAGAATTGGCGCTTTCCAGCTTCTTTTTAATATATATCTTTTTCCAAAACACCACCGGCACCCCAGGAAGGGGCTCGGGGCGCCAAAAGGCCAGCGGCAGGAGCGATCATTAGAATAAGAGTCATGTATTCCTCGCCGCCGAGATGCACATAATTAGAAATTAGAAAAAGGTCAGATCTCCCCATTATCAACTCAATCAGCTGCCGAGTGCCACACAGTCAATTAATTCAGCATCTGTATTTTTTACAACCCCGTGCACGTACTCCGTCCGACTGTAACTCTTTATCCGGACAGATATACGGCGCAGCGGAGCAGGGACATAAAATGAGACCCTAAGCAAATGAGCTGAGATAATTGAGAGATTTATTTTGGAGACGGCCATGTGGCGGGTCGTCTTGCCTTTGCCCTTGAAGAGTGACTTTCATGGCCGAGACCGCCGGGGGCGACGCGGAGGGCGCCGCTCCGTCCCGCCGCCCCCCGCGCGGGGAAAGAGGCAGCAAAACGAGGCAAAAGATGAGAAAAAAAAAGGTGTTTCTCCGCTTTCTCCCCAACCACAGCATTTGCAAACCCCTGCGTGGGAAACCTCGTTCCCCCCGGCAGCCGGGGCTCCCTTTTCGGGGAGCTCCTGCCAGCCCTCGGCGACTAACAGTTTGTAAAGGTGACCACTAAAATTTGCAAGTCGAAAACCTCCCTTTGAAATGCAAAGACGTTTTGTTACATAAAAACCCGCTTTATTGCCCCGGAGTGAATAGCTGAGATTTTATATATTATGCAAGATTTCAAACAGCGGCTGTAAAACTTAAGGTTTCAGCTCCGCGAGAGGAATGGTTTATGTGTAAATTTTTTAACATTTATGGGGTACGTTTTAATGAGGCCCAGGCTTTGCACCAGCAACAGCTTATGGCAGCGTTGCGGCCCCGTAATCCCGTTGTTTCCAAAGAGGGGCCTGCTGAGGATAAAAAACCCCGCGCTTTCCCATCCAGATCCTCGATGCTGATATTTTGGGGGCATTTCCTAGAAATTTAGGTAATTATTGTGCGTTTTCACCCGGTGTGGCTGTAGAGAAATTCTGTCCAGGGAGGGCAAAAGAAATATGATTTTTCTGCCTAGGAAGTAGATTTTGATGGATTTTTTGTTTGTTTGTGGCCTAGCAAGCTAAAAAAACAGTAAGGCTTTTGAGGGGCATTAACTAAACCAGCAAGTGATGGCCCTCCTGTCTTTTCCCTCTTCTTCAGATGGTCAAGGCGATCCAGGTGCTGCGCATCCACCTCCTGGAGCTGGAGAAGGTGAACGAGTTGTGCAAGGACTTTTGCAACCGCTACATCACCTGCCTCAAAACCAAGATGCACAGTGACAACCTACTCAGGAACGACCTCGGCGGGCCCTACTCGCCCAGCCAGGCCTCCCTCAACCTCCACCCCCAGGTAAAACGCCCCTTTAGCCTCTGGGGACCCCCCCCGTGAGCCCTGGAATGTGCTTAAAACAGATGCAAAAAATGGGTAATAAAAAAAAAAAGACCTGTATCCTCCTCACGTGATGCAGCCAGGGTGGTTATTGTGTATTTGACGTGGCTTTCGTTGGGGAGCGCTGGCGAAACACAAGCCCTATGCTCACTCTTATGCTGTTCTTCCCTAAAATTAAAAAAAAAAAACCCCATAAATCAGGATTTATTGCGGGTGGTGGCATCAGGAATCAGAGGAGCCCTGGGCAGGTCGGATGGGAACCATGGGAATTTCGTGTCGGTGCCTTGCAAAAAACCCCATGAGAAAATGCAGCGGAGCAGAAATGCTGTGATTTCCTCTGCTTCCTTTGCCTTGGGTTTTGGGGCTGCTCTGGTGGCTTTTAGGACACCTGGGCCATGCTGTGATTTGTTTCTGTTTGCTTAATGACCGAATTGGGGTAAATACCCTAGCGTGGGAGCACATCGTGTTAATAAAGCACCGATTTGTGTGATTAACGGGTGGCAAATTTGGCACAGGGGATGTAGCTTGGAGAGCCAAACTGGTGGTGCCTCCAGCGTAAGTGCGCGGGTAAGTGAAAAACACCACAAAAAGGATTAAGAAAAAGCAGCAAAATACCCCAGGGATTCTGAGATGGCTGAAAAAATGCTGAAAAACCAGCAGAAATGGCCAAAGCAAATGGTATCCAGGGGCGAAATCCCCAAATCCCTCCCATGAGTTTCCCAAAGGGGTTATGCAAGGATGGGCTGCTGAAACTCCAGGTCAGCTGTGGCTTTTTTGTGTGTTTCTTCCCCCAGAACAGACAGAATATCCCCAGATAGCGCCTGGTGTTTTCTTCTGGTCTTTTAAAGGCATTTTTAGGCAAAAGAGTTATTTTTGGCCGCTGGGGAGTGCTGCCGAGTGCAAAATTCCCGAGGCGATGCTTCCGGCCTCTCGCCGCCGGGAGGAGACAAAAAAGACCTTAAAAAAGCAAAAAGGGAAAAAAGGAAAAGTTTGATTTCTTATTTGGGTTTCCAAAAAAATAAAAATAAAAAAATAAAAAAAAAGCTTAATCGTTGATCTAAAAAACCCCTCGATTTTCTCATCGCCTTGAGAAGCGGCCGCCTTCTCCCTCCGCCGCTTTATTGCAAGGCGGTCCTTATGATCCAAATTAGCGAGACGCCGGCATGAAAGGGAACAATAATTGCTCGACGAGCATCTCGTTTGTAATTTATTAGTTTCTATTATTGCGGGTCGCCTTGGCAACGGCTCGCACACCCGGGCGATGAGAGAGATGTTAGATAGGAGCCGACGGAGCTCCAAGTCCCGGCAAATGGAGATGCCCGGTTTTATCAGTAATTTTCCTGAAAATAATAAGTGAGGAGTTAATGAGATGGAAAGCCGTCCTGTGGCTATTGTGAATTTTCTTTCTTTCCCCCCCCTCTCTTTTTACCCCCCTCCCCTTTGCTTCCTTAAAGTGTTGATCTAATTAGAATGCATCGGTCGGGAAAAGTAATGAGGATTTAGCGGCTCACAAAGAGGAGGGGATCGTATCAGAAAATTAGCACGAGCCTTTGGAAAAACATTGGCCCCGGGGAGCTTCCGATTTCACCGGCGCTGTTTCAAGCTGGGGAGGGAAAGTGGAGAAACCGGAGTGAGACCCGGATGCGGGAGACTTGGGATTTGCGGGCTGGCTCGAAACGGGAAGGTTTCGGCAAAATTGGGCAATGGGAGTTGGAAGATGACCAGCCAACTCTGCCACGTTCACATGGGCAGCAGGTTTTGATGGTGAGAACATTTCAATGGTGAAAATAAGGGCAGACTTTTTAATATTTGCTGCTAAACTGTGGCTAGTACGCAAATACTTCAAACCATGGCGTATCCTTGAGTTTGCATGAAAAAAAGCTTATGAAAAACGAGTTGAAATGCTCTTTATCCAATACATCTTAAAAGCTGGGGATCTTCCAGAGATGCCATCGCGTGATTGGGATTTAAAAATGGCAAAGGGGATGACTTTGCTAATTCTCGCCCTATTAATCTCCTGCTGAAGGGAAGTAAAAGGGCTAAGCGGCCGCTAATTTAGGAATTAAAGAACGCCTAGGGGCTGGAAATGTGATTAATAGCCATCAACGAGGTCTCTGGGCAAATAGCTTTTTTTTGAGGGTAGTTATATTGCGTAGTATTGATCGCCTTGTGAGATTCACTTTGGTTGCGGAAGCAAGTTGTTTTAGGGTTTTACAAAGTTTTGGAGCATCAAGCAGTGTGCTTGAAAAATACTGGGCTACTCAATGACCCAATGCAAATGAAAATGGCATCAAAAGTTTCCAAAAAGTCATTGCGGAAGAATCTCCATTGGGTTTCCTTGGGGGTCTCCAAAAACGTTGGGTTACTCGATGCTCTGATGTCAACCGAAATGTCGGCAAAAGTTTGCAAAAAGTCATTGCGGAAGAATCTCCGTTGGGTTTTCTTGGGGTCTCCAAAAACGTTGGGTTACTCGATGCTCTGATGTCAACCGAAATGTCGGCAAAAGTTTGCAAAAAGTCATTGCGGAAGAATCTCCGTTGGGTTTCCTTGGGGTCTCCAAAAAGGATGGTCCATGACCTGGCATTATTCAGGCATCGTTCAATGATAGGGAGATAAGAAATGTGGGAATTACTGACCGGAGCTGGCTTGATGCTGGCCAACGTGAGGAGAAGCCCTGTCCATTTTTTCTCATATGTTTTTTATCTAATTTCTCTCCTTCATGGGACTCTTCCTCTCCCTTGGGACCTCCTTGGACACTTTGTAACTCCCTTCCTTCGTTTAATGAATATTTTCTTGCTTTTTCACACAAGGGGAGAAGGACCAGAGGGGATATTTTCCGAACCAATTCTCCTCATTCTTGCGCTCATCTCTGGTCCCACTTGTAGGCTCCTGGCCTGGGTTGGATTGGCCTGATTTAAGGCAGCTTTTTGTATCTCAACCTTGATTTATCCAAGTTTTGCCAAGTGTTTATTTCCATGTTGCTTCAAGACAACATTCCTTCATCCTTTTCCACCCACCCATCTTAGTCCTTTGGTCCATGCTCAAGCCTGGAGAGCTCTTCCTTGGAGATGCATAGTTTTTGCCCCCAATATTTTAGTTCATTCTTAGACGAATTACAAAAAGTTAGGAAGAGTTTTTACACATCTACAGGCCCTCTAAAAATAAATGATTGTCTTAGAAAGACTTAGCAGAAGGACGTTGATCCGTGTTTGACCTGTTTGATCACTTGGTCACCAACACCTTCTTTTAGAAGAAGAAATCACCTTCCTCCTTCAAGCACCTTTTAATTTGGCCCAACGGCATTTTTGCTGTAGAGTTGTATAAGGTCCAGGCACAGAGCCAGATCTTCAGACACATCTAGTGATAAATGTTTTTTATCCTGAAGCATCCAAACGTTCCAACTTCTTTGAGAATCTAAGCTTAAAATTGGAAACATTTTCCAATGCGAACGACTAGCAAGCGTGGCCTGAGCTGGCTGATGTTCGTGACCCAGGTTTTTAGGACATGAACCACATTTTTTAATACTCCATGGAGATCTGTCCTTGCTTCCATTGGGTCAAAATTGGTGTCCTACAATCCAGACATGGAGATGCCATAAATTTCTCCCATTTCCTTTTCTTCTAATTCCTATTTATCTATTTATTTATTTATTTATTTATTTATTTCCCATGGTGCCGGGACAGGGTTTTGGGGCAGCTTTTCTACTATGCCACCAGGATGTCACTCTGCGTGGTCATATCTCCTTGAGAAGTCATAGGGAGCCACCTGAAGCACCTGGAGATGGGAGCTTCTCCCGGCAGCGTTGGGATCATCCCCTAAAACTTTCTCCCAAAAAACGTTATTCTGGGTGAATCTTTTCTAGGTGAATCCATCTTTTGGGGTGAATTGTGGGAAAAAAATGAGGTGGGAGAGGAGCGCTGGAGGCCGACCCGAAGCTCTGGTTGCTCCCAGCCGTGTTTTGAAGCTTTTTGAGAAACATAATGTGGTTTTAGGTGAAATAAAAGTATTTTCACCATGGTCATCGTGCGGCAGCTTGGAGGCTTTGCAAAAACTCGAGGGTTTTGGTTTCCTTAAGCTGAGGATGCCCTTAAGAAACACCAGAGTCAGGAAAAAGGATATATATTAAAAAATATAAGGATCCAAAACACCAAAAAGGGCCATTTTTTGCTGAGCAATGGGAAAGGCCATCTCAGAAACACTCTTCCTCCCCTAAACCCCATCCCTTCTTATGCTGGCATAAAATCAGTGTCTTTGTGCACTCAAAATTTCCCGTCTTTTATTTTATTGCCAGGGAAAAGGAGGAGCGATAGCTTTTTTTTCCCCCATCGCTTTGATTTTTTTCCCCGGTGTTCCCCTTGGAAATAGCAGGGAGAAAAATACCCTCATTTCTTAACCCAAGAAACATGGTTTTCTCAAAGAAACACATGCAAGCGAATTTCAAATTGAATAAAAAGGTGGAACGGGAGAGCGGGGAAGCTCCTTGGGTTGGTGTTTGGGAAAAAGTGGGTAGAAAAAGAGAGAGGGGAGGGAGAAAAACTAATTTTTATTACATGCAATGGTTTTATCTCCATCGCAGCTGGGCAAATTATAGAGATATCGCTATCTCGGGCTTCTTCTGAAATGATAATTACATAAATATTGCTGGCTAAAAAAAATCTGGCACATCTGGGATGCGATGCCTCCGTCCGTCCTCGCCCATCTCCTCCCACCGCGGCCCCCTCCCGTTCCCAAAATACCTGATTTTAGCATGAAATCCTCAAGCAGTCCTTCTGCAGGGCAAGAAAATCCTGTTTTGGGGGGCAAACCCATCTTTAACAGCACCAGGAATGACAAATCCGGGTTTAGTATTGCAGGGGGGCCGTGCTTGTTGCTGGGTGCCCCTATAAGGGCTGAGCGATGAATTCCCGCTGCCAAATCCAGCAGCCCGATTTTACTATTATTTATTTATTTATTTATTGTGTGTATGTGCTTTTTTTTTCAATAATTCTAGTAACAAGCAGGGAAAATAAAATGAGACGTATGCAAAAGGAGAATTTATATTTTAGAGAAAAAAAAATTCCTTTCTCTTTTTCCTTAAGGGAAAGAGCAAGTGGACAAAAGGGAGGAGTTTGGCAAGACAGAAGCTGCCCCCTTTGCAAAGCATAACTATGTGTATTTCATTTTCCCCCCGCAGGAGATGCTGCAGAGCTCGCCCGCGGCGTTGCCGGCCGCCTCCAACCCGCCGCCGGGCATCGTGGTGCCGGCGGCCGCCCTCCCGCCGGGCAACCTCGCCATGAGCGCCGGGAGCTCGCCGTCCGTGCCAGGTATTTTTTGGGAAACGGAGAAATCCAGAAATGGGGCTGTTTGCGGCTCCGTTTGCCCTCCACCGGCCCCTTTTCCCGCAGGCGGAGCCCTGTACCAGCCCGTGACGATGGTGACATCGCAGGGCCAGGTCCTCGCCCAAGCCATTGCCCCCGGCGCCCTGCAGATCCCCAACGCCCAGGTAAGACTCAAATTTCCCCTTCCGGGTGTTTTTGAGGCTGCAGAGATAGCGGTGGCTTCTAAAACAAGCAGGAATTTGCTGACGCATTTCCCAATTTAGGGCAAAAATTAATTAAAAGAGCACAAATTCCTGTGCTGGGGCCACGGGAATCGCCATAATAACCAATTTATCAATAAATTAAATCCTCAGGTGGTCCCAAATTTTTAATTAGCAAGGAAGACTAATTTAACTCCATCTGCAAAGCTCGCTTTGGGGTCATTCCCCACTTCTTTGCCCACCGAGCATACGGATTTTTGCGTACGGATTGGGTGGGAACAGAGTGATTGATCACTTTAGGCAATGGCAAATCAGTGAAGGAGCCATGCCCAAGCAGTTCGATGAGATAGAGCAATAAATAAACATACCCGGGCCATTGCTGAGAGACATCCAGCAAAATTGCAGGGAAGGATGGGTCAAAATTCCCAGATTTTCCCAAATGGCCACATTGAAGCATGGGCGTTTCATGCCGTAGGAAACCTTGGAGTGAAAAGCACAGATTTGCAGGCGGTTGATGGTCCTGCAAGTGGTTTGGAAAGTCATCTCTGTCTTTGGGGAAATTTTTTCCCTTTTTTCCTGTTTTTTTTTGTGGCTGAAAGGGTTTTCCTCCATGGTTGCGTGTCCAAACTGCTCCCATGGTTTGGTCTGACCCTAATGCTACCAAAAAAGGATGCACCGATTGCCCCAAAATCCAAACTCTAACGTGGGTAAATGGGGAAGGAGTTGAACGCAAATTTGGGGGATAACCTAGCCAAAGTCCTGCTTTCGCCCCATTTCGGCCGTGACTCAGGGGCCCATCTTGCCAGCAGGTCAACCTGGATCTCACCTCGCTCCTCGACGGCGAGGACAAGAAGTCCAAGAACAAGCGGGGGGTCTTGCCGAAACACGCCACCAACATCATGCGCTCGTGGCTCTTCCAGCATCTCATGGTGAGGACCGCGGGTTTTGGGGGGGCTACCCTGCACCCGGGCTTGGCTGCAAAGAGCCTGCTGGTCCAGGACGATGATGTATAGCTGAGAACAGGGCAAAAACCTAAAAAACCCCATCTCTTTCCTGAATAATTTGGGTAAAAATAGCTCAGAAGCCGATTACTTGCACCGGGGTGGCTGTGATAAGATCGGTGGGTTTGGCACGGAGCCGGGAACCTCAGAGGAACCAGCTGGGAGTTTTTTTTTTTTTTAAGAGGAACTTCAGCTGGGTTTGAGCTGAGGGAAAACTTTGGCCCTGCTACTTTGTTGTGAAACAGATGAAAAATAGGTGAAAAGAGGCAGTTTTGGGTTCGGTTGCATGATGGGCTCATCCATGTCCCACACCGTTTTTTCGGAGGTCCCATTTGCAGTTCTGCTGTTATAGAAGAGGCCTTGGAAGATCAGAAGCAGGTTCCCCATCACATGAGATGGGCTGGAAAGTGAGACAAAAACTCTTTTCCCAGTGGCCGGGATGCGGCCTTGGGATGGGCTCCCACTAGTCCTTACTGCCAGGACCTGCTTGGGCTTCCAGCTAGGATATCTGCAGCGTAAATTACTTCATGATGCTTCCTTGGCCTGAGTATTTTCTCAAAACCCTGTCGTGTGAGAGGGGCTAAAAACTCCTGGAAGGATGAGCAGCGTTGGTCTGGGGCTCCAACACGGGGGTTCAAGTGAAATTTGGGGTTCAAAAAGGAGGATTTTAGCACAGCATAGTGGGCTTTTTGTTCAAGTGGAATTAGAAAACGATGAGAAAATCGCTAAGATGAACGAAAAACTTTCCATTACTTCAAGACCAACAGAAGGGGTGCCAGGGAAACGGTGGGATGCTTGGCCACCGATCAAGCCTCGAGCCTCACGAATGGCAAAAATTCCTGGAGTCAGGGGGAGCGGAAAGCAAAATAACCCACATTTTTTTCATTCCCGGAGCTGCCGTTCCGCCCGGTGGGGATGTAACGTTGCTGCCGTCTCTCTCCCCCCAGCACCCATACCCCACGGAGGACGAGAAGCGGCAAATCGCGGCCCAAACCAACCTGACGCTCTTGCAAGTCAACAACTGGTGAGTGGCTTCCGCGGGGCAAGACCGGGGCCTTTCTCTTCGCAGCTTGGAACCATGAGGTCTCCTGCGCGTGCCGATACACCCCAAGTCACTGACTCCCCCGTAAGTCTCTTCCGAGAGGGGACGCTTCAAAATATCCTATTTTGCATGTTCAACGTTGCGCTGCAAGAGCAGCCTCATGGCCCCGTTGCACAGCCAAAAACGTGGCCTTAAAATCGCTTAAACTTAAAATACGGGACAATTTTTACTATTTATTTAGCCGCTGAGTAAGGGGGTGTGAGATAGGAGATGCAGCTCGGGTTTATTTAAGGCGTTGAGTTGTCCATGTTCATTTGCGATGACTTAGTGCCCTCTCCTGGTCAACCCGAGAGGTAGCGGCCGGTACCTTCTGCTGTGATTAATAGCTGGAGAGACTGGGGTGATGATAGGACAAACCACAAACACATGAAGCGAGGTAAAAAAATAACACTTTGGGGGCCGCCCAGTCACTTTTCCAAAGGGTTTTATATTTGGATTTATTACATTTTTATGGCGATTTTGAATTACTGGAGTGCTTTTGGCTGTTGTGGCTAATTCCCTGCCCTCTCTTGCCCGGAAAGGTTTATCAACGCCCGGAGACGTATCCTGCAACCCATGCTCGACGCCAGCAACCCAGACCCAGCCCCCAAAGCCAAGAAAATCAAATCCCAGCACCGACCCACCCAGCGGTTCTGGCCCAACTCCATCGCCGCCGGCGTCTTGCAGCAGCCGGGTGGCAACGCGGGGACGAATCCCGACGGTAAGGATGGCCTTGGGCCAGCACACGTAAAATTACGACCAGGTGTCGATAGCTGAGGGTATCTAGAGCCCTGGATCAAACCCAGTGAGAGGTCTACATGGGAAAGGTCGTCCACTTGCATTGCCAATGGGGGTCCCTGCGCATCCTTGTCACGGCCCTGGTGCTTGGTGCACTGTCGTCACCTCAACCTGGGAACGTCCCTCTTTTCCTAAGGGATCTCCCCAACACTGGACCTCATCTTGGAGACCTCCCTAAGACCTTGGGGTGGGGGGGATAGAGCGGGAGGAGAGAACAGAGGAGAAGGGAGATGAGAGAAGATGAGAGGCGAGGAGAGACATGATGGGAAGAGAGAAGATGGGGAACGATAAAGACAGAGACTAGAAGAGACAAGAGATGAAGAAGATGGAAAGATGAAGAGAGGAAGAGATGAGTAGAAAAGAGAGACAACGTGAGATGAAGAGACTAGATGAGAAGCTCAGGAGGCACCTTCTGAAGCTACAAGAGATATGAAGAGATGAGATGGAGAGGAGATGAGGAGAGGAGACTGGATGAGGAGAAGGTGCAAGAGGAAGATGAGAGAGGAAAGGAAGATGAAAGAGAAGATGAAGATGATGAAGAAGAGATTAGACAAAACGAGATGAAGTGGCAACCCGCAAGAACATGGGGCTTCCTGCTTGGGCTCACACCAGCATGGGGGTGGCAAAATGGTGTTTTTCTCCCCCTTTTCTATGAGCACCAGGGTGTTATTTTAATTTTGGGGGTGTTTTCTTGCTTCCCCGCAGGCTCCCTCGGCATGGACAACCTGCAGCCGCTCTCCTCGGCCACGGCCACCATGGCCATGCAGCAGGCCATGCTGGCGGCCCACGACGACTCCCTCGACGGCACCGAGGAGGACGACGAGGAGGAGGAGGAGGAAGACGACATGGAGGAGGACGAGGAGGAGGAGGAGGAGCTGGAGGAAGAGCCCGGCGGCGCCCTCGGCTTGGACCACAGTGACTCGCTGGAGTAGCCAGGCGCCCTCCTCCCGCCAAAACCCGCCGGAAGGGCGACAAAACGGGGGGGAAAAGAGCAATTTTAGGGAAAAAAAAAAAAAAAAAAAAAGCTAATTTCAACCCCCCTCTGATGCCCGGCGGGGGACAAGAGGATGGCGCCGGGCTCCGCTCGGACCCAACGGCTTATTTAAGTGAAGGACGCGTTTACAGGGCACATATTGTGCCCATTCTGGGGAACGTTTTCCCTCTTTTCCCGTTGTTTTTCCGATCGGAAGCCCGTCCGTTGGGTGGCCGCGCTCGTACGATGCCGTTCTCTCCCCCCCCGGAGTCTCCACCGCTTGGATTTCCCGGCGCAGGAAGACGGACGCCTTGTTTTCCGGCTTTTTTCGCCCCCAAAAGACGTTGGACAGTGGGGAAAAAAGAAATCTGGAGCGCAAAAGGGATTTTTGCCGAGTTTTTTTGGCCCCCCAAAAACCCCATTTGGAGACTCAATGCACGACTTGTTGCAAAAGGCTGAACCCCCTTCCCGCCATCCTTTAATTTATATTAAAAGGCAAATCCGGGGAGGAAAAAAAACACCATTAATAAGGGCTGCAGAATTGGGCAAAACCTGCCGTAAATGAGACTTTCCTCGTTCTTTTGGCAAAACGAAAAAAAAAAAAAAAGCCCAGCTTTTCACTCAAAACCCAAGAGCGACCTGAAAATCACCCGTGAAAATTCAAGAAGGAAATTCACGTTGCAAAAAAATGGGGATGGAGCCCCAATATTGCTCCCTCTGCATGCCAGGTGGGATGTGGACAGGAAAAGTCATTTTTTCCCCCTTTTTTTCCCCCCAAAATACCCCTCTCCAGAAAAAGGGTGAGGGGAAGCACATCTGTGCAAAAAAAATAATTTGGGGGATTTTTAATGCTCTCAAAAGGGGAAAATTCGCCTTAAAATGTGGGGCACCAGGGACGGAGTGTGTGGGGGGGGTCATTTTCTCCTGCAGCTTCACCCCCCAAAATTGGGATTTCTTTGGAAAAAAAAAAAAAAACGATTTTTGCAGTTGGAAGAATCCCTGTTTTTAGTCCCTTTAGCCTTTTTTCGGCTCTTGGGTTGAGAAGACGTTGCTGCCGCGGGGGAAAAAAAAAGGGGGTTTTGGGAGGGGGACACAGTGGCGCCGTGATGCAAAAATGGGCCGAGCCGCCTGGTTTTCAGGCCCGGTGCTGGCGTGAATGTAACCTTGCAATTTCATAAAGATTTCGTTGTAATTTAGTAGTAAATCCCCGGGCGTTTATTATTATAAAGTGCTACGAGACGATGCTTCGCCCCTGTATTTTATTGGGGGCTTCTGCAGCCCCAAAGCAGGGGAATCGTCCCCAAAATGCACGTCCCCTTGCCCCTGCTCAAATCAGGTGAATCCCCCCCAAAATGAGTGATGGGGCCCCCAGGCACATGATTATACCCTAAAATGTGTCGTTCTCGCTGGATGGGTGACCCCATGCCCCAAAAATGCGTGAATCCCACCCAAAATGAGCGGTGCTCCGGCAAAGAGGAGCTACAGTTCAGCAAAAGCGAGGGGTGCTCCCCAAAATGTGCGATGCTCTCCCCAAAACAAGGCGTGCGCGGGGCCCCAAAATGTGAGCTTCTTCCCCCAAATGAGTGATGTGACCCCAAAATCCAAGAATCCCCCCCCAAATGATAGAGGAGGGTCAAAATACGCAGGATTCTCCCCCAAAATGTGTGATGGGGTGCAAGAATACATGATTCCACCCCCAAATGAGTGATGGAGCCCCAAAATGTGTTGTTCTGCCCCCAAACTGCACGATGTGACCCAAAATGCAGGATTCTCTCCCAAAATGAGCGATGAGGGTGTAAAAATACTCAATTTCTCCCCAAAATGAGAGGAGATCAAAAAAAAATCAGGATTCTCCCCCCCCAAATGAGTTACAGGGGACAAAAACGCATCATTCTTCCCTAAAATGACTGGTGTAACCCCCAAATGTTTGATTCCCCTCCAAAATAAGATATGGGGTGTAAAAATACTAAATTCCTCCCCCAAATGAGTGATTGCCTAGCATGGTTCTCCCCCTAAATGGGCGATGGGAGCCCCAAAATGTGCAATTCTTGGCCCAAAAGGAGCAGCGCTCCCTGCAAACGAGCAAGTGTTGCCCCCCCAACAGGAGCAATCCTCCCAAATGAGGCCAACCCTCCGAAACAGCATTTGCCCCCCAAAAGCAGCGATTCTCCCCCAAAATGAGCAATTCCCCTCCCTGGAATGAGAGCTGCAACCCCAAAAAAGGAGCATTTTCGCCCCCCAAATGCACCAGTCCCTAAAAAGGAGCCTGGGGGAGAAAGCCGATGCTGCAAAAAACGTGCAATTTCCCCCAATTTAAGATTATTTGGGGATATTTTCCTTCTCCTTTTGCATTTGTGGCTCTTCTTGCAGCGCTGCTACCGCGGGGACGAGCGCAGGATGAGGCAGGAGGGGGTGTTAATTAATTAAACCAATTAATTTATTTCTCCTTTCCCGGCAGTGCAAGGTAGGGGGAGAGGAAGAGGAAGGGGGGGACGTCGGGCAGTGACCCGTTTTCCTCGGGTTTGGCCCCAGTTTCGGCGCCGCCGCGTCAGGTCGGGCAGAGAACTGCAAGAGAGAGAGTGTCACGAGGGGACACGGGGGGACAAGAGGGGATGGAGAGGGGACACGGGGGGTGCACGGAGGATCTAGCAGGGATGCACGGAAGCTGCAAAAAGGATGCATGGGGAGTGCCCGGGCGTGCAAAGACAAGGCCCCAAATGTGCAAGAATGATGCGTGGGGGATGCAGAAAAAAAACTGCACGAGGATGCGTGAGCGTGCAAAAAAGGATGCAAGAACGATGCATGGATGATGCACGAGCATGCAAAAATAATGCACAAAAGGGATGCAAAATAATGCTGCAAGAACGATGCCTGGGGATGCATGACTGTGCACGGGTTTGCACGCAGCAGCAATGGGGATGCACAGAAGGTGCAAGAACAACGCATGGATGATGCAAAAGTGTGCAAAGATGATGCATGAGGGTTTTGTGTGAGGGGCTTGCATGAGGGATGCACAAAAGGTGCAGGAACAACGCCCAGGGGATGCATGAGGGTGCAAAGAGGATGCACGAGGGTGCAATGGGGATGCACGAAAGGTGCAGGAATGATCCTTGGGGGATACATGAAGGTGCAAAATGGATGCACAAGGGAGCAACTGGGAGGCACAAAAGGCGCAGGAACAATGCACAGAGGAGGTGGGAGGATGCAGAAAGGATGGATGAAAAGTGCAAGAGTGATGCATGCAGAATACACAAGTGTGCAGAAGGATGCATGAGGTGACTCCTTGAGGGATGCACCCAAAGTGCAAGAGCAAAGCCTGGACGTTGCCTGAGGATGCACGAGGGGGCAATGGCATGTAGAAAAGGTGCAAGAACGATGCATGGGTGATGCACAAGTGTGCAAAAAAGAAGCACAAGGTGGCTGCATGAGGCATGCTCAAAAGGTGCAAGAACAATGCCCAGCGGATGCATGAGGGTGCAATAAGGATGCACCAAAAGTGCAGGAATAATGCACAGGGGATGCACTAGGGATACATGAACTTGCAAGGGGGGAGATGTATAGGCTGGGGGCGGGGTGCATACTGGGTGCATTCAAGGTACAAGTTCGATGCAAGGGAGATGCAGGAGGGGCCTAAAAGCAATGGGAGGGGGTACAGAGGGATGCACGAGGGTGCAATGGGG
>VZSV01000365.1:190724-251400 GCA_013398735.1 Nothocercus julius | reverse complement strand
AGGTCACCGTCCCCCCCTCCCGAACGCCTGTGCCCCTTGGGCACCCCCATCCTGCCTGCGCCCCCCCATAGACCCATCCTGGACCCCGGATCCTGATGGAAATGGCCATTCCTAAAGTTATCCAGCTATCCCTGTCCATCCATCCGTCATGTTCAGCTCTCAGTCTCCCTAAAAAAACCCCTAAAGCAGAAGTAGCTTAGCAGGGAGAACATTAGAGCTATCGACCTGAAGGTCCTTGGTTCAAGCCCAGGCTACAGCACTTGGCTTTCTGAAAGCGGGAGGCAAATCCCATGCGGATGATGGAAGGCTTGTCCACACATGGATGTGACTGCAGGGCCCTTCCTTTTCCTGCATGTCCAGGCTTCGTTAGGAGACCTTCAGGAACTGCAGCGTGTTGATATCTCTTACTCTGATGGCAATGAGGACTAGTGCACTGCTGTTCACTGCAGAAATCTGCAATTTTTGGCCATGCTCCTCAAATCCCTCCAGTTGGCTGCAAAGAAGTGGCCGAATTGAAGATAATTATGCAGAATGCATCACATTTTCCGTCCTTGTGAGCCCTCTGGTGCCAGATCCCTGAACTGCAGGCACCGAAGGAGCCTCCTGACCGTGGCTGTTTCCTATGAGTTCCGATGAGTCGCTCAGGGCTTCCCGGGTGTCACCTGGACTGCACATGGCCCTCCCCTGCCCGTGGCCTCTTGGTGTCTCAGCACTTCCCTCTTTGCCCACCTGGAGCCCTTTTGCATCTTCTCCCTGTCACTCGAGATGGTGGTGGCTGCTCTGACTCTTTGGTCCCTCTATGCCCAGCGTGAGATCGGAAGAGCTCCGGGATGCCCTGAGGGGACTCAGGGACTTCAGCAACAGGCTGAGACTTCAGTCTCCGCGTTTATCTCCCGTCGTTCCCGTGCTGAGTTTCTGTCACCCACGGGGCTCATTCCCTTGCACGCGTTTGAGCTCCCCGCGCTGCTCCAGAGTCATGAATCTCATCCGGGCGTCCTTTACAAGCGTCTCATCGCTGCGGTAAAGGCGACCTCCGGGATAAGCACATCCTTAATGAGAGGTCATCTCCTCACTGCAACATCCAAAGCTTTGCCATGTCCTGTGGCCAGCACCAGCTCCCCGGGCTCTGCTCCGGTTGCTCTAGGACGGAGCAAAGGGGGACGAAACCCTCCCCAGGCAGGGCTGAAGTAGCTCAGCTGGGAGAGCGTTAGACTGAAGATCTAAAGGTCCCTGGTTCAAGCCCGGGCTTCGGCAGGTGCCCCAGGACTTTTTGTGCGCCCGACTACCTAAGTCGCGTAGAAGATGTTGAAGGGTCACCAAGTTACCAACGTGAAGGGCACCTGCCCTTGTGCTGGGGAACACGGAGCCACCCCAGCTCAGGGCATTTGCAGCCCTTGGCCTTCCCAATGCTCCTGCCCAGCTCCCTTGCACCTGCAGCCTCCACAGCCGCAGCAAGGAGCAGCCTCCTCCTCACCCCGACACCGCCCTCCCATTCCTGGCGGACACTTTGGCTCTTTCCCACGTGCCAGGGCTTCCTGGGTGTCATCTGGATCGCACGTGGCCCTCCCCTGCCCATGGCACTTCACTCTTTAACATCAATTAATCCAGCAGTATTTAAAGACACGTCCATGTCTCTGTAGCACCGAAAATACCTGAGGTCGGTTCTATCACTCGGGAGGGTCTGTCCTCTCCCCCAATCCCAAACCTGCCTCCATAGTCCAGTTTCAGCAAAAGAACTGACTGGGGAAAAAAGGACGTACGGAAGTGGAAATTCCAATGTTATTGAAGCTACTCGTGGCTTTCGAAATTTAAAAATGTCCCAAACCAACCAACCAAACATTTAGAAGGCTACTATTGATGCAATGCACGGGCACATCTTTGCTGTATTTTTATTTTAATAAGACAATGCGTGAAAGATGACGACCTTTATTTGCCTTTTTGGTTGGTTTTGTTGGGTTTTTTTTTTTTCCGAAGGTGCATCCAGGGCATTTCCTGCCTTCTCCCAGTAGATGGCTTTCCTGCCACGCGTGCCGGACTGGTGTTCCCTGGCTCTCCGTGCTGTGCTCGCCTTTCCGGACAGCTGTTTTCGGATACTCCCGGATTTCACAGGCCGCCAGCCTCTGGAGAAGTGGCCAGAAGGGCATCCAGAAGCTACAAAATTCTTCCTTTCTCATAGTGGGGCTCCTTGTTCTTTGTCATTTGCCATGTGATTCTTTTCTCATAAAAGGGATCAAAACATTTCATGGGATAGAGGGAGCGTTTTACCCAGCTTTGGGTGCAGCGCTATGACCGAAGGTGCCTTTTGCACTGCCTTTCCAGGCACGTACCCTCCGTTAATGCTCCATTTCTCTAGGTGTACCCACCTCAAGAAGGGATAATTTAGAAATGTTCCAAAGTGCTTAAGTGTTCTGGAGCCAGAGTGTCTGTTGCAGAGATGACTTTAGGCAATTAGAAACCTTTTTTTTCTTTTTTTTTGTCGTTTTTTCTCCTGAGTCCCTTTGATTTTTTGACAATTTTGACCTCTATTCACTGCTCATTCTTTTGTTCCAACGGCTGTGTATCTTAATATGTCCTTTTTTTCTGGCTCTTCAGGCTTCATAACAGACCTGTATGCTTATGGGAGCTTAAGTGAGTTGGACATTCCAACTTAGCAGCTTCATAAAGTGTCCCACAGGTACAAAAATATAAATACTATGAAATATATACATAGCATAGTTAAACAGCATTCTGGAGATCACTGCGTTGGTCCTCTGATTTAAGGGTTTTGAGAAGATAAATGCTGTTTTAGAAATAAAATGAACCTGTGTGTTTCTCTGGTGGTTTACTAATTTATTAAGCCTGTCAAGGTTGATACCATTATGAAGAAAGTTAAATCCCGTGAGTATTCAGAGCTACATTTGTGTGTCACTGGTTTCACCAGCTTCGGCCATGACAAAGCCAAGGTTGTCATAACCTTTCTTCTCTTTGGCCTTGGTTTCTTTCTCGTTGTAGTGACAGAAGGCACAGTGAGGAGTCTCCACGGCCACGGTCTTGCTGAAGTTCTGGAAGTCGACTCTGTATTTCCCTTCTTTGGTCTTGGACACAATGGGAGCAAAGCGATAGCCCCAGAGCACCTCTTCTGGTATGTAGGATGTCCTTACTTGACAGGTGGCACTGGTGGCTTCCACGGTGCCATCCAGAAACACCACCAGTTCAAAATCTTGCTGCAGGATCGTTTCTGCTGCCATGTGGAAAAAAGGGCTGTTTTGATCTATGACATGATAAATAGTCAAAGGGGAGATGAAGAAGAGGTTCTCATTGCCAGCGTCAACTACGAACTCGATGTTGACCTGGTCCAGAATGATGGTTTCTCCTTCAGGGGTGATGGTGGTCTTGAGCAGCTTCCCGTAGATGTGACTTCCAATGAGCAGGCTCTTCCGGAGGTTTGCCACGCGGATGAGGAGGCACAGCTTGCCCGCCCGCTTGCTGATGACAGCGTTCTTGCTGAAGGTGATGGTCTTCGCCCGGTTCTTGGATCTGGCTATCTTGGCCAAGATGGCCCCGCACATGAAGGAATTGATGATCACCCCTAGGATGGACTGGAAGATGAGCAGGAAAATGGCAGTGACACACTGTTCTGTGACACATCTGAAGCCATAACCAATGGTCACCTGAGTCTCTAAGGAGAACAGGAAGGCTGACGTCAAGCCGTTGATGTTCTCAACGCAAGGGGTGTGATTTATGGAAGGGTTGAATTCTGGCAGGTCTTTGTGTATGTATGCCACAACATACCAGAGGAGACCAAATAGAAACCAGCTGCCCAAGAACGCTGAAATGAAGATGGTCATTTTGTACCTCCACTTGAGATCCAGGATTGTTGTCCATATGTCAACCAAGAAGACAAACCGGGACTGTTCCTCTACATTGCCAAACTCTATGTTACACCTTCCGTCTTTAGAGACGAGCCGTGCTCTTCGTCGGCTCCGTTCTGTGATGTGCCTGGCAAAGCGTTTCCGGAGGTAGGTGAACATTCCTCCTGCTGCTAAGTGTTCTGGCGAAGGAGAAATAATAAAATGTAAGGGTAATACAGCTTTCGTTTGTTCCTGCAGGCAAGGAAGAAATTCCGCCCGAGTCTCAAGACGCTTGTTTAGGAAAAAAGTTATATCATTTGCATAGTTTCCCTCAGCAAGTGGGCAAAAGTTTCGGTCAGAATCCGGGGAAACCAGCAGGTTCTTGCCTAAGGAGCATTCCAGGCAAAAAACAACCACTGCTGTTTGCTCAGCAAACTTGCCAAACGAATTATTAAACTTAACAGCTGATTTAGTCATAGGACGTTGTAAATACTGTACCCTGCTCAGCGGAATAAGCTGAGCGGGGTGCAATAAGAGGCACAGAGAAGCAGGTAATTTCTGAATACGCTGGGGAAGCTGTCAGGTTTCAAGGTTTCTTCCTGCTTTTTTTAGAAGATGTCTAAGCATAAACTTATGTATTTATACATCAGCGTATGGAGACCCTGCATGTGATGTGGGTAGCGAACTTGGGGAGGAATGGGAGAAGGCACGAAGGTACTGTTGGAGCTGGATATGGGCAGTTACTTTGAACATATTGAGACAGAGCTTCAGGGTGTGAGTTTCGAGCTTGGAAATTTCAAAAAGACTTAGAAGATGCCGATTTTCAGGTCTGAATTAAAGGAAAAAAAGAGCTTCAAGGGGAATCTACTCCCCAAAGAGGTAATGCAAAAAAAAAGGGGGAGAGGTTGATTCATAAATCAAAGTTAAAGATTGCCTGCTATGGTCACAGACAGATCCAGGGTCGGATTTTGATGCAGAATTTAGGAATGCTCTTCAAGGAAGAAATAATTGCTTGCAGAGTTGGTCACCCTTCAAGCATAGGGTATGTTCGGCTGCCAGAGAGGATGCGTTAGATCAGCACGCAGCACTAACTTGTCCCCAAAATGTACACTCTATGCTTATTTATTCAGCCTTGGAATAAGACTCTTCTCATGCAGCTAAATTTCACTGTGTCCTATAATCACATTTCTTGGGGGCAGAACGCTTCAGCTTCCAAACAAATAAATTAAGGAAAGAACTTAAAGGAAAATAGTCCTACTGGTGACTCACGGGCTGCTCTGAATTTACTGCGTCTATAAGGACATTGTGTCCCTGGTCATGCCGAGACCCGCGTGTTCCAGGGACCGGCAACTTCCATGGATGTGGCCTGTTGCGAAAGAGCTGTCCCATGAATAGCGCGTCTCTGTCGCGGAGGCACCGGGACACTTGTAATTGTTGCTCTTCCTTTACTGTTATAGGAGGTGACACAACAGGAGGTGACACGAAAAAGTCCTTGGGAATGGTTTCTCTTAGGTGAGAGAATTCTGTTAAAGTGTTTAATCTGTAATTCTCTTTTCCAAATTGTGCCTAGAGATAAAAGGTGATTTTAGCAAACTGGGAAGCCCTCCTATTCCTGAAAACCTGCTGTAAAGAAAAGCCATTATGGAAAAGCCATTAAAGCGTTTTTCCATTATGGAGTGAGGCAGGATATCAAAGGGGTTCGTGCAGAAGCTTGAGCAGGGACGGGTAGTCTGACTGTAGTGACACAACTTGGGTTTCTTGTGCAGAAACACAAATAACTCCCCTTTTGTTCCCGGCAGAATTAGGAACGAGAGAAACATTGAAGTTTGTGTTTGTTTTATTCTGGTTTTTGCTTCCTGCTAGTGTGTACGTATGGGCTTGATAGCAGTGATGTGAAAGGGAATTTATGGCTCTTTTGTCTTTACAACAGATTCCTGCCTGAACCCCATGACAGTATAGTTGCTTACATAATATATAAGTGTGTGGTAATAAAGTTAATGTTTTATTTTGAGCATTTGGAGGTAACAACCAGAAAGCGTTCACCACCACCGCTCCACAAAACAGCGTATTTCAAATTGTAGGTGGTTCAGAGCCCTCTTCCCTGAGATCTGCTGCACATTAAACGGTGCGCATTCATCCTGGCTCTAAAATGCAATTGCCAAGTTAAAGATACTACAACACTAACCTGAAAACCTGTATCACTTTATCAAGCAAAATGCTTGGGCAAAAATCAGTATAAAACTGACCAGTTCTCACTTGATTTTCATATGAATAATGTGCTCAAATACCCAGTGGAACAATTTTTTAGTCCCTTTAAGCCTGCTTCATACATGCAGAATGGGGATAACTCATAGGCACGTAGTGTTAGACGTGCCAATATGAGAAATATAGTTGTGAAATTCATCTCGTTTAAGTTCAGCCACTTCCATGTGAGATGTGCAGCCTCCTGCTAATGGTCCATGGAGGAGGGACACGCACCCTTTGCGGATCTGCTTGTCCTCGTGCTTGGCAAAATCTTTCTTTCTAGATACCTTTTCTAGATACAAAATCTTTCATTCACCCTGTAGGTATCTAGACTAGGTGAGAGAATCCGCCTAACGTTTTAGCTGGCTAAAGCGGAGAAATCCTTCCATTAGACATAGTTATCTAAAGGCCCTCTCTGTCTCCCATATGGTAATCAATAGCAAAGGGAAAAATAGGAAATTACCAGCATTGAAAGAATACAAATATGAATGAATTACGCTTTGTAAACCATTAGCACGTTCCGTCATTTAATGTCCTTGCTTTAGCAACAACCCTGAGGATGGAGGCGTTTCTGTGTCTTGCAGTTGTATTCCTTCGGCTCTTACAATGAATTCACCTTCCTCCTGCTTTCGGTTAGAATTAGGAAGTAAAAAATGAAGGTCACTTGTGTAATGCGGCTTTTCGCTGTTTTAAACTTTTGCTGCTGAATTTATTTGCCGTGAATGGTGCTGGCGAAGGTTAAACTTTAAGCAGATACCTGAGGAAGGGGGAAATGAGGTCATTTTCTAAACAATCCTCAAGTCCTGCTTTCTTGATGCACTTTCAATGTGTTTGTGTTAATGCACAGGTTGAGCACAAAGAATATTCCAGGCCATTCCCCGAAGCTTTCCAATATTTAAGTTTTGCTTCCTGTATTTATTCCGCTGTGTGGAAATGTGCGATTTCAGCTGCCATTGCCATCCTGTAGTTTGTCTTTTATTGAAGTAATACGACACTGATGGTAGGGACCTAGATAGAGGCACTAAGTTTGCAAAGTGTCTGGATGCCAGACGTTTCTTGTGCCTGTGGGTCCTAAGTTACTACCCGCATGGCACGGAGGGATTCAGATTCACCTTCCACTGGGATCTCAGGGAAACAGGAGAAAAATTCCCTTCTGTATAAGCATGCCATATATCTACCACAGACTGTCTAGAGGAGATTATATAAAGCAAGTTGTATAATACAGCACTTAAAGTCCTTTCTGTTTAAATCAGCGAAGGTAACCCAGCTATGGCTTAGCTAATATTTACCAGGATAGGTTTCCTGCTTGGCCAGAATAAACAGGGTATAGCTGTCTTTTTTTTTCTTTTTTTTTTTGCATGCTAAATTTCCAGTTGCAGGAGTCAGCAATGTTGCTGCTGTGCCCCAGGCATAATATGTTTATAAGATGTGCACTGTACTCCTTGTATTTTTAAACATTGGGACGTTAACAAATAAAACCCCTTTATGAATAAAGACGACGGTTAACCCCAATTAGAGGAGCTTAGCTACCGAAATGAGGCTCCTTCTTCCAGCTTCCTATTTCACACTCATCTCCAGAGCAACAAACTTCTGGATTTCTGCTCTCAAATTCCTCATCTACCTCAACCTTCCATCATTCTTGCAGAACATTTGACAAAAGACCAGAAAGTAGAATTCTTACAGATGCATTTCTGCCTTTTCCTTTCACTGCCTTGCTCTAAGTAGATCACAACGTTTAGGAGAGTTCCTGATTTCTACGTACCAGCCAGAGATCCTCTGCTCCCCCAGAAACGTGCCTGAGTTTTCCTCTCCGCTCCTGTTTGCGATTGGGTCCTTGTGAAGAATTTTGAAAGTGGGGGATAATGCCCAGGCGCTTTAATTGTTCTTTGGATAAATCCGTCGTACGGCACCGTGTGCGGAGCACATTAATCCAAGAAAATGGCTTTAATCTCAGCCACGTGCAGCACTTTAGCAGCTCCGTGAGTGAAGGAAGGGGAAGGTGGTACAGGTTTGATGGGGGCTAATGCTGAGCAAAATTGATACCCATGCCTTCTAAATTGTATATTCACTCACACTAGTAGATGAATGAAAAAGGAGGCAGAACATTAGGAGGAGACAGCAAGAGTGGCAAGTGGCCCAGCAGTGCCAAAGGACCTGTGGCCTTTGTTAGAAAAACATCTTTTATGGATGCGGATGAAGTACTAAGAAGCTTAGGTAGAAAAAGGGGAATACAGGGTTAAGAGGGTTTTTTTTTCCCCAGTCAGGGGGAAACCCAGTTCAGGTCTTTTCAAAAAACAGGTCTTTCCCTTCTTTTTCTGTTCTCTTTTGCTGCACTTTCTGCGTGCAAACCATGTGAAATACTAAATTTCTAACACCTTGCAAAATCCTTTCTATTAGAAGATAATTAGATAGATAGACATTTTAGCAAGGAGACCTGACTTTCCAGGTCCAAGAATAAAGCCCGCGTGTCCGTTTGCCAGCAACAGCCACGTCATCATTACGGATTTATTCCTGCCGGCAGAGCTGATGGAATTTGGAGCGGGCACACTAACGGGTCCGCTGGCTTGCCCTTCCTTCTGCCGGGCAGAATGACGGCGAGGTGTTAGAGCTGCCTGTTTCCCCAGCCATTTTCAGTAGGGAAAGCAAACGAAGGGATAACCTGGAGGGATAACTCATTCCTGAGGATATAGGGAAGGGACCGGATGGAAGAAAAACGATCCCGGCAATGGCAAGACAGGTTTTCCGAAAGCTGAGGGCTATTCATCGGTGGCCCTCAAAGGTTTAAATATTTACAGCTAAATAAAGAATCTGCAGCAGTAACGCCGTTGCTCTCATTAGCAATTAATATTTATTGTAGTTAGTTCTGCAGACAGATTTAATCCATCTCTCTCATTTATTGGGAGAGCGAACCTGAAGGGTTGAACCAAGCGGACGGTCTGTCGCACCTCATACGTCTAGAAGTTTGCAAAATGGTTTTGTCTAGATAGAAAAGAATTGCACTCTCCAGTGCAATTATACCTTTGGGGATTTCTGTTTTGATCAAAAAAGAAAATCCTCCTTGCCGTGGATTTGTGATGTGTCATTGTAGAAAAAAAAAGAAATTGGGGGATTTAATTCACTGGAAATGTCCTGTTAGATGTGTAATGCACTTTATGACAACTCATGCTGATTTACTGAGAAGCCTTGAAAATTAAATATTTTGCCTTTTCTTGAAACTAAAGGAAAAGATAAATATTGTTCTAGACACTTTTGATTGCCTGAAAAAAGGTGTTACAGCCTGAAAGTGTGGGGAAAATTAAGCTCAAGGTGTGGGTAAGCTCTCCTGTGTGACTGAGAGCAGAAGCCGCCTGTAATGCAAGAACTAGGGAGCAGCAGGATGTGAGCAGGGAAGGCAGGACTACCTAAACACTAACCATAAAAGCCAAGGGGGGGAATGGACGGAGTCATGTGAGCCGATTTTGCATGCTTTCTCATTTTGTTATTCCTTGCTGAAGTATTAAAGGGGGTGAATCATTAACTCACGAGATGTTTCGGCAGTTTGGGCAAAGTCAAGTCTCAGGCACCAGATCGTGGCAGCAAAAGGTCTTTCTGCAGAAGCCCTGAAGGTGGAGAGGCACCGGCAACACAGCCGTTCCCTGCGACCAAACCGTGCCCTTGCTCCAGCATCAGGGCATCTCAATGCACTGGGTGGCCCTGCTCTACCAGGGCCTCCACTCTCTAACTTCCTTCCCAAAGAACTGGCGAGTTTAAACTGATGGTGGTTTCGTCGCACCCTGGAAAGGACCTGGCTCTGAGTGCGGGAAGGGTCACTCGCTGGGGATGGTTGATGCTGCTGTAAAAGCTTTTCCTGGGGGCGGGAGAAAACTTGTGCTTATTCCATACAGCGAAACCACAAAATAGCCCTTTCTGCATTCAGGGAAAAAGGAGGAAAAGCAGGAAAGCCGGCGTTGCTGCAGTAGAAAGCCTTGCCAGAGCAGGATCACAGGAAAGAGCCACCTCCAGCTGCAGCGTAGAGGCACAGTAAGAACCCCGAACAGAAAACACCACCCTTGCCGTACATTGCAACCAAGCCAGGCACACGGGCAAAACGAGCCGTTACGGAATATTTTCACGCCGTTTCAAGACTGTCCTTTTGCAGTCCTTGCCTTTAGCTAGGCTGGAAATTCAGCATCCCAATCTTCTGCGTTTATCAAGGTGACTTTAACATTTCTAAACTTAAAAAAAAAAAAAAAAAGAAGCACAGTGCTGAGTTGGTTTGCTGCCAATAAACTGACCAGAGACATCAAGACCAACGTGATGGTCCTGAGAGAGATTCAAATCCCTGCTTTGCTACATTCACCAGAAATCCAAGGCATCTGCTTTATATTTCTAATCAGTAGCATTGCTCACAAGGCAGGACTGTGAGGAAAAAATAAACGTGTGCATGCTGACATGATAATTCTGCTACTTTACATGGGACTATGAGGCTATTTTAAAGTCTATAAGGATTTTTCATGATGTAGACTTATTTGATCACAAAGCACCTTTTGGACTGCCCTGAGTTGCATGTGATTTCAGTAGTAATCAAAACGAGCCCTGAATACAGCTGTCATTTATAAACTATTTGGGGCTCTTCCAGAAATACAGGTGCTCTATAAATTCAAATGACAGCTATTCTTTCCAGATATAGGGCAGGTCCTTCATATTTGTTCTGCTGCTTTCTCAAAATAAAAAGCAAACAGAGGAAGAACTTCTCTTAAGATCAAGGCACATGTACTGGTGTTATTCTCCTTAGTTTACATTACTGAGCTGTGTAAAGTAGTTTTTCATCTTTGCACATTTTGGGTGCTAGAGATTAAAGGCATGCTATGTAGAGCATAAGTTGCATAGTGCTTAATATTCAGCCCCTTCTCTTAATGACTACTAGCCTCTGCTAATTGCTTTGATCTGGTATTTTTTTGCAATAAAGTCCTCTCATTTTCATGCATTTCTGTAGGATTATAGTTTTTCTTAGGCGGGAGTATCAACAGGCCATTCCTTTGATGAGCATTTTTAGGTTCCTCTGAGGGTCTGTGTCTTGTTTGATGGCCAGGAGCTCTCCAGCAAATGTGGTGAAGGGGTGTCATTCTAGTCTCGTTTCCATTAATAGGCAGTTTGGGGTTATTTCCTTGGGCTTGCCCTTTTCCTCCACCCGGAGATACAAAAAAACTGACTCTCCCTACTTAAATTCGGGGTAGGTGACAACTGGTAGCACAAGGAATGAGAGCATCTACAAGGGAGAATATGTTTTCTAGCATTTCTTACCATAAGCCTAAAAAGCAAAGAAATCAGTGATGAAACCATGGAATTTTTAAACATAAAGGATTCACTGCTTCCCTAAATGGATGCACATTCTCCCATATTCTCCCAGCGAATAAACCTGGCAGTATACAAGGTCCTTTAGTAATCAGTCTCGAGACTTTTACCAACATCTTCTGGAAGACCGGTTTGTCTCCCTTGGGTTTTTTTTCCTCCCCTTGATACACCTGGAACAGTTAAGAAAAGCTCAGGACGCTGACGTTCAGAGCAAAGTCGTCGCTACCTGCCCATCAGACACTCCGTTCATTTTGCAACGCATCCTGTGCTACCGGCTGATGGCTCAGGCTCGTTTTTGCTGTTCCGTGGGCCTGCCAGTCTGTCACGGCAGCTGCAACGCAGATTGGCACTTGGGAGCTCATGGCGCTTGTTGAATCAGTTGAGGTTCAACAGCGTTCGCCAGGAGCTTGGAAGGCTCTCGTGGTTTAGCGCTCCCATCACAAGTTTCAGCAGCGTTGCAAACATTAAGGGACAGACTGGGTCCTACCTCCTGATTCCTGCAAAGCTCAGCCAACCTGTCTAGGTGCATCTTATCCCATGGCAGTCTCCTCTCCGAGGGTTCCTTTCCTGAGCTCTCTTTAGGTGCTGCATCGTAGGGCAGGTAACAGTTTTTATTGTTCCAGTGCCTTCAGTAGGAGCAGGTAGCACCATCTGCAACCCCTGCCACGGCTTCTGAAGCCAATTTGTGGTGCCAAGAGAGAGTGAAGCAAATTTTAAAGATTTCCAGCTGAAGGCAGAAGTATTAGAGGCACCCGGTGCTCTTTCATAGGAGGTTCACCAAAGCAAGACTTATCCATCCAAGTTAGAGAGTCAGAGCCTGCTGGTGCCTCGGAGGTTGGCTAAAATGCACCTGTGATTTATTAAAATTGAATGCCACGAAGAGTAAACAAAATTCAGCAGCAAATTTCGAGAACCAAATCTCATTAAGCAGCTACTTGCCTGACACTGCCTCACTTTGGGCCGCTTCTGCAAAAAGCAGACTTCTAGTTTCAGCAGTATCTGATGGTTCCCTGAACTGCTATAACTCAATATTGCCCCCTTTAAGGCTAATTTCTGCATTTGAGGACGTACACAATGCCCTTCAAAGGTATTTTGGAACACCATCTGCAAAGCCCAAAGACAGAGACCCTGTCTGCTCTTTCTAGACTGCAGCATTTTACCAGCAGAGCCTTTTTTTAGTCATTTACTTTGGTGTTCCTATTTACGTAAGTAATTGACTTGCAAGATGTTTATAGCTCTCGGTATGCCCCGAGTGAATTATTGACCCATCGCATGGGTCACTGATGTGAAGAGACACATGAACAGACTGGGTGCAAAGCAGCTACTTTGCATTCTTAATAGCAGATGTAAGTCATTAATAATTTTGCTGCTTGATGCACTAAAATCCTGCACAATTTTAGTTTAACATGCATATGGCTGAGTTCATCCTCAGTGTAATTTGAAATTCATTGGTCATGGACTTCATCTCTTTTTGCTGCTTTAAAATCTCTCCTGCATGGAGATGCGCTATGCTAATTTCAGAGTTTATGGCTGACTTGAGATGTTACATTTGAAAAATCAAACCCAATTAAATCAACTTCTTATCAAGGTCAGAGACCAGCATTCGGTACGCTTTATTCTTTGCTATTGCGCAGCAAAGAGTAAACTTAGTGAGCATATTGTGCCTCAACCCCTAAGCAAAGCTAATTTGTCCTCACGAGAAGACTTCTTAACTGCAAGACTTGGGGAATATAAGTGACAAAATGTTGCCTAGGCAGCATAAATATTTAAGCTCGGTTCCTGACTTTCCATATTTTCGTGTAGTGTGAGGCAAGCATTCGTTTTCCCACCTACTTGGAACGTGGAAGGGGGACTAAGGTGCTGTGTAGATGAGTGCAGAAAGTGCACGAAGCTTTGAGCTCCCTCCTTCCCCTATGTGTGTTGCTGCGGACTGGCAGGCTGAGGACAGGCTGAACTTCCGTTCAGGTTGTCTGATCTCACTGTTGCATGGGAATTTGAGGTGACGATTAGATTTGACCTCCAAATTTTAGACGGCTGAAGGAAGAGAGGTGACGTTCACTATTGTATCTCTTGAGGTCAGTACACATTCGGATACTTGGTACCTGTTCAGATCTCAGTAACTCCACAGGTGATGCAAAAGTTACTTGTGCTGCATCGTGTTTTACTTTTTGGAACAGAAAACTCTCCTTGGAGCTCCTTCATTCAAGCTATAGACTTAAGGAGGCACTTCAGCCGAAGGGGTGTTAAGGAGAGCTGCTCTTTCCGTCTGAATCCAGCAGAGCATCGCGGTGTTCAGGTGTAGGATGCACAGAAAGGAATTGCTGGAAGTGTTTTTACCCAACTGTCCCCTTCCAAGGACTTCTCTATCTTGACTTACCAGCTCCTGGGGTAGCTCCACAGATTTTCGGCCAAGAACCGCGAATTCCTGCAGCTCCTCTTAGTTACATTTCTCCTGAAACAGCCAAGGACAAAGGAGAGGTCTGAACGAGGCTGGAGAGCAGCAAGAAACTCCATGAAAGGAACCAAGGCATGAAAGGCTCTTTGCCCCCGCTGTCTCCTAACCCCCCTGGGTGGATGCCAAGATAAATATTACCGGGCTGTAAGACATCAGCATGAGCATCGTAATGACGACAGTCTAGAGAAACGGCAGCATCAGCATGTGTTTTCCAGGAAAAGAGGACTAATTGGTAGGGAGCTGACATATCCCTCAAAGGGATCTGGGTTTCATTCCGGTGGGAGTTAATTGGTTTGCTAGGGTGAATATTAAGCATTCCCTTAGTGACCTTCGCCAAAACGTATTGAGTTGCAGGTGTTTCAACGAAGGCTGAAAGAACAAGAATCTGTGACACACGACCACCAGTGAAGGAAAGAGGTTAAAAAATGACGAGGAAAGGAACTAAATGGTTCTTTGTTCCTGATTCACAACTTTTAAGTCAATTTGACGCCAGGCTGATTCTGTTGCAACCAGATGAGTTCTGCCTGCATTCGGTTTCAAAGATTGGCAATTGCTATTGTGTATATCTATATATATATAATGTTTATTCACAGTTGGAAATGGATGACCAAGACCACTATTACAGTTAGGTTTTATACCTCATTGATTGGCCTCTGAAAACAGAATTTAAGAAAATAGTTGCAGAGGGCACCTGTTGCTTCCTGATCGTTCAAACCACTACCGATTTTCTTAATTTGATTCAGAGTGGAGATTCTTCCCCTTCTTGTGTGCTGAAGTTGCATCATGCAGAAAATTGGCTTGTTTAAGTAAAGAACTCTTGGTGTCTTTCATCAAATGTTCTCAGAAAACATTTCTAATAACTCATGAAAGTGGCACTGTCAGCTGAATTACCATTTTCTGACAAGTCAACCCTTAAGTAGTATGTCCTGATTTTTAAGTATATTACCAACACTAGCGCATATTTTTTTTCCCCTGCTGATGTTTGTTTGCTTGGGACTTGTCCCAAACAGCTTCCAAGCAAACAATATGGCACTGAACGTCTTACCTTGGGTGTTTAGCAGTAACGGTGACTGCAGAAGGGAGGTGGGGGTAAAAAGCTGCCCGGCTCCTTCTCTTCGCTAGACCACGCGATTTTCCCTGTGCCTTGGTGCACCAGCTCCTGCACGGAAGGAAGAGAGCCCAAAGGCCCCTTTGCTATTTATGTGTGGCTGTGTGAGCTCAGACTGGTTGCCAGCTCATCTATATGCAATAGTTCATTAACATCAGGGGCCAGTTATGTATTCTGTGCGAAAGGCAGAGGAGTGGCTGTCGGATGGGTAGCGAAATAGGAAGGGTAGAACTGCCAGAGCTAATGAGATGAAGTACCTGAGAAAGTTCGTGTTGCTGTCACTGTCACCACCGCCTGCGTCTCGTGCCCCCGGTCCCTCCAGCATAGAAGAAATGGCTCAGCTGCTTGCCAGCATCTAGTTGTCTTTGCCTATATGGGCAGTTTGTGTTAGGAAATAACTAGGGGCCCCTTGGTCTCGGAGCTTAAACGTATGGACCTCTTCTGCATTTCTCAGTCCCTTGGCTGAAGGAATATCTTTGCATTGAGGTCCTAAGGGACTCAATGCTTTAAGCCTGGAATTATCTTTCTTGCCTGTAGGCACCTAAAAATTACCTGGTTAAGGTGAAATTTGGGATTCCCACTCTAGTTCAGAAGGCATTTCCTCATAGTGCAAGGCAGCCGTCTAAGGATGTGTTGCCTTCTAGAGATGTCCATCCTCCTTCATCACCAGAGAGAAGATTTGGATGTCTGGGGCCTTCTAAATCTCCGTCTTTTAGGGCCTTACCATATCCCCAGATGGAATCTGACCGTCTCCTTTGCTATTCAGTTCAGCGATTGGAGTGTTTGCCCTATAGATTTCCGAGACAAAACCACTGATAGAAGGAACGAAGCACTATTATTAGCCACCCTATTGTTTGACCAGCTTAGTCATTAACAATAAATCCAGCAATGCCTGTGTGGTGCTTCGCATCTTCAAAGCATATGAATCCATTGGTTACACCTCTTAAAATCCCTCTGGGGCAGGTGTGGGTTTACATCATTAACAGCATTTAGGCCTTTATTGCGCCCAAATATATGCTGATAGAATTGATCCAGATACCTTTACTGAGAGGTGAGTAATTGATGTGTTTTATGCAGAAAAAATTAATGTGGTTATGGTTTATGCCATGCCTAGTATGTGTAAGAACCCTGTCATTTTCACCTCTTGATGGCACAAATTAATTTTCTTGCATCACGCAACGTATTGTGGCTTGTTTAACATAATTTTTCAAAGAAAGGAGCTGGTTCTCCTGCAACGAAACTCAACAGGAATTTTCTCCACTAGCTTCAAAGAGCAGAGCTGAACCCTTGAAGGCATTTACTTCTGTTAAATATTATCCCCAAAACGGAGGAATTAAAAGCTTCCTTCTCCCTTTAAGACATGTCAAAAGGGTATTATAAGAATGAATAGGTTTTCACAGCTTTCGGAGACTCCCCTAGTGAATTCGATTGCAGTTTTTTAGGGAAGAGTGTAATTAGCAACTTTATTTAGTCTGAAGCCAGAAGATTCTTTCTATATTTGGCACAGAAAAGACAGAGCAGAAGGGGGGGAATAAATGACCTAGATTTTCACAAGTGACAAATGACTTCTAGGTGCTCTGTCTGAGACCCCTTAAATGACAGTAATTCCCATAAAGGATTGAGCAGTTATGCTGCAAAATGACTCTGTCGTCTCTCATGTAGGACATTCTGAATCACTCAAGACACTCTTGAAAATTGGAGCTATTTTGTTTGTTAGGCTGCTGCTGTTATTTGCCTAGGGAAACACTTTCCAAAGCGCATCCATGATTATGGAATTAATGCATTTGTTACCTGCAGCCAGCAGCTTTCCTAATACACAAGAGTTCCCCCTTCCCAGAGTTACTTCCTTGGTTTATTGGAAATGTACGTTTTGGAAGCTTGCTGCTCCCATAAAGAAGAAGTGGGAAATAATTTGTGAGTGAACTAATGTTCTCAGAATGTGCTCTGGTATATTTCCAAATAATTTTTCTTCTTCAGTATTCTGCTTTTCTATGGGAAGTTGACATTTTCTGTAGCAAGCACGTACTCTGAAAAGAGCTAAGTTTGCCTAGTAGCAATTTTTATGTAAAAATGTTGGTAGTCTTTATCCATTTTGTGAAAGGCTTAATGCCTTTATCTTTGGGAATGATTATTTATAGAAGAAGAGCTTTCCCTACGATGTTATCAAAGATACATATTTTAAATATAGTAGGAAAGTCAGTACTGCAGGCAGTTGTTTATTCATTAACCTCGGTGTAGTTAGGCTGGCAGCTTCCCAGTACAGATTTACTCAGTGCTTACGGTGGGGAGGGATTTAAACTCCATTGCAACTTTATTCTGGGTCCCAAGAGATAGGACTATGTCCTTCCAGTTATGTCTCACTTTATATCTGCAAAATGCTGAGCATTTTTAAGATAGCATAGCAGTGGGCGTAGAAGTAACCAGAGGCTGAATATTCACTACTGCAAATGTACAGTAGTGATTCCTCCCTGAAACTTTAATTCCTGAGGAATAAAAGGTGGTAGCTGGAAGAGAAATGTGAGAACTGGTTAGAAGGAGTAAAGCTCATGACTTACCGCTTGCTTCGGAGAAATGGAGCTGCTTGCCGGAGAACTCCTTGCTGCCCCTGCAAATGTAGGGCATGGGTGGACTGTAACAAAGGCACCTCTTTCCTTCGCCTGTTGTAAGCTGGGTGTTTCGTACAGGGACGTTGGGCTGCCGGAAAATTAACAGCACCAGCAAACAGCCTTCACCTGGGGTGAGGGGCTGTAATAATCCCTGCAAATACTTAATGTCCTGTTGAAAAAAGCGACGTACAGAAAGGAAAAGGCAGGATCTACAGCCCACATCACCTTATCGCTTCCCTCCTGTACTCCTAAGCCGAATAATCTGGGTTGAACGTGCGGGTGGCTGATGCCCCAAACCTGGTGATGGCCCAGAACAGCAACGCTGAGGTCTGGTTTGGCAGGAGGGGAAGAACCTCAAACCTCTTTCCACATTATGCCGGGAAAATAAAAGGTTCCAATGCCACGCATGGAGAAATACCCGTCTGATGTCACTGAACAACTGTTTTCATCGGTTAACATCTGGTTTGTTCTCAGATTTTCATCGGGGTTCATGTCTTGTAGTAACAACCTGTGAGATGTAGTTGTTGGAGGTCCCATCCCGCTGTTATTTGAGGTATTAAAATGAGTAGCTCGTTGAAATTCAGTGCCAATCCTTGCTCATTTGGTAGGAACAAGCAGGTGAGAGTGCATGTGCTTACTTGCAGCTGCCTTTCTGGGGCTGTGCTAGACATCACCAACAAAATGCATTTTCTGATGTTCCGAGGAGCGGAATATGAACTTTGGACAAGTCTGTAATTTGTGCTTCATTTTTTCCAGCCATTGCACTTGGCAGCTGAAGGAAGATGTAAATACGTCTCTGTAAATACAACCCAGAGCATTATACACAACAGTTACCATCCCTCGTGCCATCATTCTGCTGACAATCCCAGCGTTGCTCTTACGGTTCATCAGAAATCCCCAAATTTTACTGTATTTCTGGTGTCCTCTGAGGCAGGACCTCCTGCAGCGAGGTCGTTTGCTCCTTTGAGAGGTATCTCTAGGGTTGCTTTTTACATCAGCTCAAACTGGACCATTTGGACCTTTTTTTTTACTCCAGCTTTAGGCATTCATGCCATTCTGTATCTGGACCGCACTCCGCTGCATTTTATACACTGCTTGTTTTTTTCATTATTATTACTGTTTTTATTCTGGACATCATCCCAGTTGCCTAGCAATGTCAGTAGGTGCTTGGAAAATAAATAGTAAAGCATAAGCTTTCTGCAAGATAGAGCATCATAGTCAGCGTCAAATTGAGTCCTTTATCTGCAGGTCTCTATCAACATTAATAAATGCAATTTATCCACTCCCTTTAGGAATGCGAGGGAGGGAGAGAGGACTAAGGGAACCATCATCCTCCCAGCTGCGTGTCTCCGATGATAATCAGGGCAGAGAAAGGCAAAGAAAGGTGCAAAGGCTGCTCGGATGCCCTGGGTGACTGAAGTCAGGCGTTCATGGGGCTCCCATGGGAGTCAAGAAGGAAGCTGAGAACGCTTTGCCGGAAAGAATTTCAGCCCTGTTGACTGCAGCTCATGGGCTTGACGGAGGCCACAGCGAGCGAGAGGCAGAGCAAGGAATGAGCAAAGTTGTGTGGAGTGACTCTTTCTTTAGTCATTTTACAAGGGTGGGAATACAGTCCCAGCGGCAACGCAGACACTGCCAGCTCTAGAGACCAGGATCGTAAAAAAAAACCCAAATATCCTCTTTATATGTATGATGTTCTGCCCTTTCCCTTGGAAAGGGGTTGCTATTGCTTTCCCTTGGAAAGGTTGCTATTACCTAAGGAAAAAAAAGAAAGGAAACACTCTTTTTTTCCTGTTTCCTAGCTGGCCTAGCTACATTTTGGACAAGTTGCCTTGGCTGATAAACGAGTCCCTTCAAGAGGGAGCCAGCGGAGAGTCTCTCCGATAGAAAGCAAGGATTTCATCGGCTTCGGATAAGGTTCGCTCCGTACCTCTGTTGACCTGATATGCCATAACAGGGCCACCGTCCTAATTTAAAGCAGCTGAGGACCATCTTCTGTCCGTCCTTGCCCAGTGCATCCGTAGACTGAAATGGCCTTTTTGCCCGGCGATGTCCTTGGGAAGTTGTCAGGATGGTGGAGAATCCGTGTGGCTGCTCATCACCCTCTTCTGGCCTGTGCAGGAAGCGCTGGGGAGGTCCCACACAACCGTCTTTATAGAAAACATTACGACATGGGAAAGCCTGGGGAAGTGGAAGAAGCCTCAGCACAACCAAGCGTTAGGATTTGTCGTGTCCATATGGCATCGTTTTTTTCCTAGGGGAGCTCCCTTTTCCTGATGTGTTTTTGGTGTTGTGCCTTGCTCAGATTGGTACATTTTGGTTAAGTCTCGTTGCCAATACCTTGCGCCTGAAGTTACACCAAAGTACAGTGTGACTTGTAGACTTATTTTCAGTTGTTTCCATGGTTGTATTACAATGGTCTGAGATTCCATCGATGGTTTTAATTTTGTGCTGAGACATATAAAATAGGGGGTGACTTTCATGACTAAGAGAAAAGTAAATTCCAGTTGGGTGAAGCAGCTTTTTGTGGGGGTGATTTTTAGCACGAGGCAGATCCGAATTTAGAGTTTGTGCTTGGGGTAGCAAAGGAGAAAACTCCAGGCAAATCTAACCAGAAAGAAAAGCTTCACTGAATGGCTGCAGGGTAAATCCAACAACTTCATCACAGCCTTCGTGAGCTGTTGCGGCACAAATTGCAGCACATAGGGGACCACTCCAGCGAGCACGGTAATGCAGCCGAAGGGAGCACGCTGCTAGAGAAATCGGAGTTTGGAGGTCGCGGAGGACCCGGCTTGTCTTCCAGCATCACGGTCTCCTCCCGCAGACGGCCTGATGGCTCCATGGCACGGCCCTGCGCCAGGGTCTCCTGCAGCTCGCAGCAAAACGCACAGGGATGGGCCCTTCAGCAGGATGGAGAAGCCACTTCAAGAGAATACCAGGCGTCAGATGGCCCCCAAACCCTCGTGCAGTTTGTGCTGGGCGCGCGTAAGGGGGACAGGACCTGGCAGGGTGGAATGGGAAGCGTCTGCATTTCCTGGGGCATTCAGATGTGACGGTGACGTCCCCATGCTTCGGTGCGCCTGAATGCTGCCTAAATGTGTCCTGCAAGACTCCAGGCCACGACGTGGGGCACAGGACTTTCCTCTCAGCAGGCTGCAGGCTGCAAAAGGTCTCTATTTGTAAAGGAGGCCGCAAGTCCTTCTGCAATCCAGGCACTACCTGCTGCTGATGTTAGTCCTGGAGCACCTTCGTTATCAGCCTTCCTGTTTTATGCGAATATGCAGTGGTAATTAGCAATAGGAAACATCCTCTTCTGTCTCCTCACAGAGTAGGGAATAGGGGGGAGGCAGGAACAGAGGGACCCAAGTCAAGGCGTGTGAGCACATTTTGTCCTTAATGCTTTAGCCAGCCACTGCGTGCAATTTTATATTTATGAACTTGTATCAGGGGATTGCTCGATAGGTCTTTAATTTCCTTTGGTTTTCCTCCGAAGGGGCCTCTCTAGGGACAGTAGGAACATTTTCAGTGTTATTGAATGTCATCTCTGTGCAAACTGAACAGAGGAAAAACATTTCTGATAATAACTATGAATTATACGAGGGGGGTGCTAGGCGTTCGGGCTGCTGATTTCTCCCTCTGATGAGAGTTTCAAGGTCAGTTGGCTCCACAGATACAAATAAGCCGAGAACAAACTGTGCAGATGCGCCAGGAGTCAGGGCCACAGACACGCTGGCACTGTGAACAGGCCTGGACCACGTCCAGCATTGCCAGGCAGAGAGCACACAGGAGCGTTCATAAACCAGGCGCTTTATTGCAAGATTCATCCCCTCTCTGCGTTGCCTCTTTGAACAGTTACTTGCATTTTTGTGGAAAAATCGCGATTCGGCACAATCTCAGGTTGTTGCTTGTGGGATGGGAAGGGTCTTATTCGTATGCTGTAGAGTCCTGTAGCAGCGCTCTGAGCACATAACACGCGCGTGGTTCCCTGAAAAAGGGGCTGGAGTAGAAATTGCTACGATTTTGCTGCTCTTCCTGAATCTGCTACTGATTTGTTGTGGCGGTCTAGAAAAATCTGTCGCTGTAGCACATTTCCATATGCTCCCTCTTTTCCATGCTGTATATGATTCCTTCTGTCAATTACTTGTGTGAACTAAATATCAGTCAGGCAAAAGCTGGAAACGCCCTCGTCTAGCGGTACTGGGAAGACTTCAAATATTAATGTGTTTTATAGTGCACTTATTTTTCCAAACTGTCCGTTGTTGCTAGCGAGGCGGGGAAATCCTTTATCAATACTGAATGTTGCAACAAGGTCTGGAAAAAAAAATCTCCCGATAGTTTCCTTAAGCTCCCAAACGATGGACGAAGTGCTGCGTATCTTCCATATGCCTGCAAATCTCGTGCAACTCCTCCGGTAGGGCATTCCCGGCCCTTGCAGAGGGCAGGGTAGATGGGGTCGGCACCATCTGCGGGGCTCTGCTGCTCTAACGCGGCAGGAGGAACCCACGTGCGTTTCGTTTATTCCGGCTATCCTTCTTTTGCCGAATGCATCCTCATGGGAGGCACAGTCTGGCGTTCCACTAAATGCCAAAGCTGCGCGTGCTGCGGGTTCAAACGGCGTTTTGAAGGTTTCCAGCCCTAGATCGCGAGATCGGGGCCGACTCAGGTTAACGACGACTGAAATCGTTGACGTGGCCTCAGTCCGAGCCTAAGGGATAAAACCCCGAGCTCCGTCACGGCTCATATTGCCTGAAATAGAGAAGCCAAGGGTTAATTTCGCCAGCATTACCAGTTTGCCTGTCTTGCAGCATCGAGTCCCTCGACCAGACCTCTCGGCTCCAGGGCTGCTCTGTCCCATCACCCCAATACATCTGGAATATCATGAGGGCAGCGCTGGGGGAGCTCTGCCCGTGCAGCACCCGTTTTGTGGCTCAATAGAGGCCTTTTGTCCCCAGGGCTGCTACTTTGCTGCTTTTCTCTGGTGCCAGGCACACACGCATGGGATTAAGCAGGAATAACAAGACTTTATTAGAGTCAGTGGGGGTCACTTTTTTTTTCTGAGGGGAAAATAGAGCTGAAAAGAAACCTGAAGTGAACTCGGAGCAACAACCTATTGGACCTACTAAACTAGCGCTGACTTGCTTTTAATTGCAAATAGTATTAAAACATGACAGCTAAATAAGCAGGACATGCTGACGTGCGTTGCATAAAACCTGTCTTCAGGGTATTATTTTTGCCCCCTAGATTTTGCTTGCTGTTAAGTAACCACAAAATGTGCTGGAGGTGCCGGTTTTTAGTCGCCCGGATCTGTGAGGTTCAGTGAATCTTCATTTCACAGGGGGCAACCGTCCAGGATTTCTCCGAATGCGAACGCTGGTCTTTGGCGGAGCTTCCAGTGGTGCCCAAAAGCAGAATTTGCACTCTTACAGTCCCCTCATTTACACACGTGCCCTAATAGTGTCCTTTGGCAATGTTCCTTAGCCCCGGAGCTTCCACGGGAATGAGCAGCAAGCTGAGCCCCCGGGGCCCCTTCAGCACCAGGTTTTGCTGCCGCCCCTGCAGAACAAGGGATTAATTAGTGTTAATTACCATGGTGGTCTCACTAGGAGCTGGGCCAAGACATTGGGGACAATCCTGAAGTTCCTGGGTTCTTCCAACAGTCTTTCCTTCTGGTGGGGTGGTAGGTTTATGGTTGACAAACGGGAAGTGACACTTCTTGTTCCAGGGATCAAATTGCGCAGCAAATTAAAATACTCCCTCAAGGTGCTGCTGCTCCCTCTCCTTTTGCTGCATGTGTAAAACCATAGGCAGCCACCTCTGATTTCAGAGCAACCTGCAGATTCTGTCACTGGGGCTCCTGAAGGGGCAGATTGAAGTCTGTCCCTTTGGGTGACAAATGTCAGGGGCCAGCCTGGGCTCATCTGGGTGGCTGGCGCATTTATGTGCACGGAAACTACAGGGAAATGGAGCTTACTCCCCATTTGGTTCATGGAAGATCAAAAAATTGGACTGTGCTATTGAATTCCACAAGGATAGCAAAAATCCAAAGTGATGGTTGCTCTATGAAAGCTTCGCATGCACATAATTTCCTCAGAGAGCCATCTAGTTATACCAAAATGAGGCTAAAGTTTGTTCTTCCGCATCCTGTTGTTCCGCTTGCAAAATCCAGTGGCCACAGCATTCCACAGTCGCCGTAATTTCACCCCCATAAATCCCCCTGTAGGTCCCTTGGACACCCGGCGGAGATTGTGAATACCCCCAGTAAAATCAGGATGCTGCGCTGGGGTGGCGTTTGTACCCACGCGCTCCAGGAATTAAATGATCCATCCTATTCTAACACAGCGGTCTAATTTAGATTCCTTCTGGTACTGCCTGTCTCTCCGCATCCGTTAGGAAGGGAATTGCAGGGCTGTTCTGACCGGGACCGGCATATCCTAGTGGCATTAGCTGGGTGCATCCCAGCCCGAAAGCCTTCGCAGACCTTAGCAATCTCCTAGAGAAGCACCTCACCCTGCCGAGATGTCTGCGCTGGCACAAACGTGGGCGAAAGGCACAACCTCTCCGGAGAGCAATAAAAGTGTCCCAGGAGGCTTTTAATAAGGGACCGGAGGAGGCGACGGGGTCGGGGGGCCGCAGCCGCAATCCGCAGGCGCTCGGTGACGGTGGCACTGGCGGTGCAGCCCCGTCCGCTGCTCTGCACCAACATCTGGACAGAGGTGTGAGCGCGTTGCTGCTCTTGCACCCCTCTCTTTGCCCGTTTCGACGGGATTTGCAGGGAAACCGGGGAGAGCAGCTGTTGCCAGCAGATGGCAGTGGTTGTTCGCCGAGTTTCCCTCTGCTTTGGAGCAATGGCCCGAAATGAGAACGCGTTTTTACCGGCTTTGCAGGCTCTTTTCTAGCCCCAAAGTTTGCTGCTTGCTCTGTCATTGTGTCTGCTCTGCTTTGTTGCCCCTGCTTGCAGACAAACCTTTGGTTTCTGCAAGTTTCTGCAGGTAGCGTGAGCGGCACGGTACAGACTATTCCCTGCTCCAGGATCTGCTCCAGCCAGACTCCTCCGCCCCCTTGGTTTAAGCCTAATTTCTCTTAAACTTTCCCTCAAGACTTCTCGGTATGCTGCTTTTTCAATTTGCATTTTTATCTCCCCCAAATGCTGTAATTTAATAGTGCTCTATGAGTGATGGTTTAGTGCTGTTTTAGTAAGTACGAATGCTGCAAAAAAAAGTAAAAAGAAGAGGTTGTCAATGTACTCCCCAAACCACGTTTTTATCAGGACACCTCCTGTATCACAGCCATAGCCCTGGAATGTAAAATAGGGTCTTTCTGGAAAAAGCATTCCCAGCAATTAGGAGCAGGTAGACGAGCTAATGCAATGGGGTTTTGTCACCAGTTTATTACCAAGTCTCTCTGCTTTCATTGAAGTTCAGTTCATTCCTGATTGAAATCAGAGTCCTCTGGGTGCCGTTCGTATCCTAGGCTGTTCACATGCACGAGAACCAGAAGCAAAACTGCCTGACTTGATCCTGTTGCCCAAGCTGTGTGCAGCGCAAAATGCAAACTAAAAGCAAGTGGAAACAAAAGGGCATTTGCAAAACTCATTTTTAATAGTTTAAACCCTGTTTTTCTATCCTATCTGGTCCAATTAAATATTCTGGTGAGCCAGATCAGAACTGCATGTGTAGATCAGAGAGCAAGACAGCTGGCAAAAAGGAATTTACTTAGATGTGTTTTCATAACTCAGTCCCTCTGTGCAATATGACTACATACTAAGTATGTAAAGCAATTTTTCTAGTCTAATTTCCATAATAAGGAGTTGTGTAGATTCGATGTTGTT
Organism: Nothocercus julius; assembly: GCA_013398735.1. Lineage (NCBI taxonomy): Eukaryota > Metazoa > Chordata > Aves > Tinamiformes > Tinamidae > Nothocercus > Nothocercus julius. The sequence goes on along the minus strand of VZSV01000365.1, from coordinate 225,995 downwards.
CGGAATCATGTTTTATGATTTGCTTGTTTCCAAGTCCCCGTTTGCTTCCTGGAAAATTTGCTGCGAAAGAATTTCTGATGGGCTCTGTTGCACGTTGCCCCTGGAGCAGAAAATTAGGGAGGACTGGCAGGATCAGGGAATTAGGAATTAGGGTCAGGATTAGGAAGGAGGGCGGCTAAGCCTGCAGGTAACCTGTGGCTGCCCGGCACGTGGATCTCATATATCCTGCTGGCCTGACATTTGCTTTTCCGAAGAAATATTCTGCTAAGCTGGGGAGCCGGTGTGTGATATTACTGATGATAAAAAAAGGGGGGAAAATGTTAAATACACACAAAGAAGCTGAGGAGCTTTGGGAACGTCTCCTGGGACTAGCTGGATCCCTGGCAAACAACAGCACCCGCTCAGCAAGCACCGTTCCAGCCTGTTGGCGATGGACGTGCTGGGAAAGAGCGCCAAGGAATCACGCTCTCCCTCCTGCCCACTTCTCCCAAATTCCCCAGTGGGGCCTGGCACGGAGGCTTCTCGCAGTGCTGCCGAGCGGGTACCCACGTGCTCCCCGTTGGCTGCCGAGTTCTCCCCGCCCTCCTCTTTTTTTAGGAACTGCGTCTTGTTTTCGTGGTTTAAGGCAACACTGCAAAAATGCGCCAGACCTTTGGGTAGCGGGATGCGGGCCGAGGGCGGACGGGAGGATCTTGCAAGGGGAGCAGGGGGAAGCGCGGGGAGGCGGCGAGGAGGGCCGGGAGCGGGCGCCTGTCGCGTTGGGGCGCTCAACGCGCCTCTGCTCCCGCTCCTGAGCCAGCCCTGTCTGTGCCGAGCTCAAACCCCTCCTCTCGCTGCCTCCTCTCCCTGCTTCCCCTCCCGCCGCCTTTCCCGCTGCTCTTCATTCAGAGCGGATGATGCTCCTCATCCCAGACACTCCTCTCTGCTCCCTCCCCTGTGCCCCAGCCCTTTAAATACCTTCGCACCCCCAAGAACTCCTTGGTGCTGGAGCAGGGAAAGGGAGGCTTGTTCGCCAGGCAAAAGTAGCACCGCAGCGCTTGGAGCGGCTCTGCCGGAGCGGGGGGAGTCGGGGGCGCCGAGGAGCAGGGGACCGCGCTGCCGAATCCACAGGGCCACCTAAATGCTCCGTCCCAACAGGCAGGGGGACGAGGGCAAGGGCGAGCGCGGGGACAAGCGGAGGAGCACAGCTCTCCGGTGATGGCCCGGACCGGGCCCCTCTCCAGCCGCCGTGTCGCCCACGGCTCCCTCCCGGCGCCGCCCGGCATCCCCAGGCGCACGACTGATGCCCAGCAGCTCTTCCCAAGTAAGTCACGTTGTCGTTTGCTTTCCCAATTCACCTGCTTTCTTCCCTGGCGCCCATGGATCGCGAGCCCAGAAGGGACAAGCGGCTGAGTTATGGGGAATCAGTAGGGGTGTTCATGGCTCTGGGAGTCAAATCCTGACTGCCCTTTGCACTGATGCGACAGTGAAGGGCTTAGAAAGGCTCCCGTATTCTTTGCACACGCTGCTCGAGAGTAACCAGGTGACTTTTATATATATTATCTCTTATTTGCTTTTGACCTGAGAGTTTTGCGCACCCCCTGAAGGACTAGCAGAAACCATCCCGAGCCCAGACAGGTCACGATCCGACTCCTTGGATCTCTGAAATCCAACAGGTCCTTCCTCCCGGACCCTTCCACTTGTAGACCTGTAGTGGAGTAGCTCGGAGGAAAACAAACCAGACCTTTCCTGCTGGTTCGGTGGCCGATCCAAGCAAACAGTATCTTCCATGTGGTGCGGGGAGCATGCCGAGCTGTGTTTGTTTTGGGGACATTTCTTCCCTTCTGGGGACTAGTTCCTTCCCTCGTTATTGCTCTTGAGGTCCGGATAAAGGAGCGGCATCACATTTTTGGTTCCGTTCGGGAAAACTCACTCTCTCTGGAAGCTTCCTAATTATTTCCACGCTCTGGGAGAAAAATAAATAAATAAATAAAAGGAGTAAGAACTTTGGAGTGATGTAGTTTGATTTTCCATGGCTCATCTTTCCTTGGAGCGCTTTGCGGGACAGAAAGGGCCCGTACTTGGTCAGCTCATCTTTGAGCTACTTGGAGTTGCTACAGAGGTGTGGAGTGGTCTTGATATCCTTAGGTTTTATTCTTTAATAAGAAAAAAAATCCAGCTGCAGGATTCCATACTGACTCGCGGTGACTATATAGCACAATATCTAAAAACCAGGTAATGGAAATGTTAGTGCTTTGAGGGCAGGGTTTTCCCTGCGGGCTGTGGTGCTCCGGGAGGCAGCGTGTGTGTTCTGCATGGAAACAGCAGCAGGAGAAGCCGGGGAGGCTCCTGTGCCCAGGACAAGGGGGGCTCTTCCTCTTTGTTCCCTTGTGTTGGTTGAAAGATAACGGGCAAATTTTCAATGACGCCGAAAGGTCTTCCTAAAAATAGTCTGGGGTAAAAGTACAGGCACAGAGATGCTGCAGAGAGCCTCGGGCAGAGTCACTTTCTTGAAAGTGAAGGGCTCAAACCGGTTTAGTTTCAGGTTTTATTTGCTGGGGAAGCCATTATCATTTGGCTGCCAGAAACAGGTTGAGAAAAATAGCTGAGAACATAATCCGTGCGCATCCTTTGTGCACAAAACCTTCACGGTGGGGTAAACCAGCCCCCTTTTCTCCCCCCTTTTCTTTTTGCAACTCATTATTGGCTTGGAAAACTTCTCGGTGAAGACAGAAATATTATTTTACAGCATTAGAGATGATCCGGCGTGGCTTTTTCTTTCTGGTGGGAAAATAAAAGGGCTAAGCTATTTCTTTGTTTAAATATATGGCTGCAGCTCCCTTGAAGTTGAGGGTGAAGGAAATGATCTCGCTAGCTACAGATTTGGCAGCTGAGCTAAGCAGAGACCATTGTGAACATCAAATACTTAGAAAAGTTGCCTGCAAAGAGTCCTCTAGCCTAGAAGCGTTCTGTGGGTTTTAATCTGAAAATTTCCAGGGTTTACTGGAAAAGGAGTTCTCGTTTATAGACCCTGTGCAGCACTTGCAGTTCTCCTGTGCAGAGTAACTCAGGGAACCTACTGAATTCCTCTTCATTCTTTGCCAGTCATTCTATGGCCCTGAGCTGCCTTTCCTGCTGCGGCACTTGGGACAGTTTGTACTGGAATTTCCTCATTCCACGCAAGTGCCATCGAGTCCGGTCTGGAAGGGCAGCGAGGGGGCTCCCGGCACAGCCTGCTATGTAAACTGCAGCTAATCTTTATTTTATTTTATTTTTATTCTTCTCCAAGTGCACGGGATCTGTGTTGAGCACCGTGAAACATTCGTGTGTCCTGGGAATGGGCACCACATCTCAAAACTGAGAGCAAAGGGGCTCCCAGGCATTAAAATCTTGATGACCCAACATTGTGGAGGGGAAGGGAGGTAACTAGCAGATAAAAGTGAAGTGTAACTATCCATAAGCTCCTTTTTCCCCATGTCATGCTGACTTTCTGCTCGGAGAGACTTTTTTTACAAGGATTTTACAAGGATATCACCTTGTGAGAGGGTATTTCTGAGCCTCACGACCTGCAAGCAGAAGGGCCATCGTCGGCAACAAGCAACAAAGTCATCTCCCTTCCTTTGGTAGCTGCCATCAATCAGCTCCGGAGAAATCCTCCGGTAAAATCGGGCCTGCCAGTGTGTTAGGAAAGCACCGCTGTGACTTAATGAGAACCCGGAGCAGAAATGAAAGGAATCTTTCTGCTTTGGTACTGAGACTGCACTTTGAAAGGCAGTTATTTGGATGTGGAGCTTGCAAACCACGCGTTTATTAGGGCAGTGCTGGGGCTCTCCGTTTCTATGTGGTTCCCTTAAATCGCCTGCCTGGCTTGCGAATGACATTGCAACAATTGTTTAAGAGTAGCGTCCTTTAAGAATAACATCCGTCGCCCAGTTCCCTTCACCTATGGCTTTCCAAGCACCTTCCAAAAGACGTAGCCATCATTATCTCTATTTATAGGGCAGAAAACTGAAGGGGACATGATGTGCTCAGCATCTCTCTGTCTGTCTTTCTCATGTACATCCTATGCACTCCTGGAAAGGTAATCTCGACACTGGCACCGTTGGCTGTTTAGTCCTAGTTATGTAGGTTCCTAAACTGGAACCCCCGCAGCATGCTAAGGGGGAAAAGGACCTGGCAGATTTGTCTTCTTTCACCTTTTGCAAAAGAGGAGCTTCGCTTTGCAGATCTCTTTGCAATGATTTACGAACTGAAGTCCAAATCTCGGTGAGATGTTTGCAGATGATTATGATCCGGGAAAGAGGTGCATGCTTAATAAGAGCGGCAGTGTATTCTAAAATACGGGAGTAAACCCGATCGTTTTATGAGTAGGGTGCTCCCCTCTTGGCATCTGTGCCAAAGTGCCCCAGAGCACTTAAATAGCAAATTTGGGAGAAATAGCAAATTCCTCAGCTTCTTGTGCCTAGGATCTAACTGACCGTTGATACCGGCATCATAGATGTTACTATTTGGGAAGGACTTTTTCCCTCGGCAAAGGGAAAAGCAGCGATTTGCTCAGAACTAGAGAAAAAATAATGAGAGCTTTTGGAACAGAAGCTGGCTACTCCTGGACATCTAGACCTGTGCTCAAACTCCTAGACAATTTTCCTCCTTTTTAAGAATCTGCTACAAAGATTCATACCTTAATTATTTTCAATTACCGCATGTGCTCCCACTGTGATGGGAGCGTTTTAAGATTAATGCCAGCGAAGCTGTCAGTAAAGTTCATTTCTAGTAGGGTTTTTTCTGCTTTAACGGGCCCCTTGCAAAGGGTCCCTAAAGGTTTCCTGGAAGATTTCACTTGACCTATTGCTAAAGATCAGCAGCATTAGGAAAGTGAGTTTGCCAGTCCCCTGAGTGTTTCAGTTAAAGGAGGTTTCCCTATATTTTCATTAATGGAGAGCCCCTCTAGTCTGCTTCACCAGAGTGATATTTCTAGAGATTTGGGCTTTTGATTATTTGTATTCTATTCTAATCTTTTTAATACACCGCAAGGTCCTTGCAGTCTCTTTGGTGTGGATATAAAGTATGGGGAACCTTACACCCCTACGTGAATGTCGTGTAATAAACTGTTCCGTCATACTGAATGTCAGTGAAATTCGGCTTCAAAAATAACCGTAATAACACTATTCTGTCCTCAACGCAACTCTTTTTTTTTTTTAATTGAAAAGATACCTTTGCCTATTTATTAATTTTACATCTTTAAACATAGAGAGATCGATCAAAAGCCTTCGAGCCCAAGGGGATTCATTTCAGACTCATTAAAAAAGGCGAACAAAGATCAAAGGTAGTGTTAATTAGGGGCAAGCGAAGCGGTGCCTCCGAACCTGTTGCACTCCAGAGGTGGGATGCTGCTTTCCTTAGCGTGCCGTTGCTCCGGCTCCTGCTTGCCGTGTGCATTGATGTTTCGTGAGGGCTAAGAGGAATTCTCTGCTGCAAACCAGGCTCGGCTGCGGCAGAATGGAAGGGGGAATTTGTTGCTTCGTTTATTCCTCTGCTTCCTTTCCACCCCCCCTTTTTTGCTTTTTAATATTGAAAAGATGAAGCCACTTTGCTCAGTCTTGAAATTGCCTTTCCCAAGATACTGCTAATTGTATCGCTACACCTTTTCTGATTCACAGATGCATGAGACGATTAAAGATAGAGGGTGCAGATTTGGTTCGGTTTTAATAGGATTTGCAGAGGACAATGCAGAGTTTGAATGCCATAGAGAATCCTGCTACTCTTTGATATCCCCAAGGCTCCTTAGGTAATCTTTCATACAGTTTCTCTCTGTGCCCTGCATTCAGAGTCAAGACTCTCATTTTTCAATAGAGAGTAAAGGATTTCGGATACATCTGCTTCCGAGTAGGCCTGGATTCATCGCATCTTCAGGCATATAATTGCAGATGCTAAGTGAAAAGCCTATTTCTATTTCAAATTTGGAGCCCAGGCTCCCTGAGTAATTAGTGGAGAGAGGTGGGTCCCTCCAGAAGCTGATTCAGCAGGCCCGACATGTGAATTATCCCTCGAGGTGTCTTTGTCTGCTGACTGTAAGGGAAACCTTTGCGCATAATTTTGCCTTGTGTGGGTTTTAGGTAGGCAGTGCTTGGCGCTCAGTGTTTTCTATTAATTTCTAAGTTTTATCTTGGTAGGCGCCCAAGAATTGAGGCAAAAAAAAAAATAAGCTCCAGTCCCATTTGAAAATACTTGCTCATGTATCTTTGTTTTGCTCCCATTCATCCTCTCAGGGAAATTTTGGATGTAAAAAGAAAATCTTTTCCTCCTTCCCTCGTACCTTAGACTTTATTTCTCTGTTCTGTCCAGCCCAGCCATGGCCGGAGATTCTAGGATCTTCATGAACCAGGACATGGACATTGGGGTTACATCCAGAGAGCCTAAGAAGATTCCCAAGCAGGCTCGGGATGATGTTCCCATTGCCACCGACCGGACCCGCCTCATATCGGCGGAAGGGAAGAAGCCGCGCCAGCGGTACATGGAGAAAAGTGGCAAGTGCAACGTGCACCACGGGAACGTCCAGGAGACCTACCGGTACCTTAGCGACCTCTTCACGACACTGGTGGACCTCAAGTGGCGATTTAATCTCCTGGTCTTCACCATGGTCTATACCATCACTTGGCTCTTCTTTGGGTTCATATGGTGGCTCATCGCCTATATCCGGGGAGACCTGGACCACCTTGAAGATGAGAACTGGATCCCCTGTGTCGAAAATCTCAGTGGATTTGTTTCTGCGTTTCTGTTTTCTATCGAGACGGAGACAACAATCGGGTACGGCTACAGGGTCATAACGGAGAAGTGCCCGGAGGGCATCGTGTTGCTCCTGATCCAGGCTATTCTGGGCTCCATCGTCAACGCGTTCATGGTGGGATGCATGTTTGTCAAGATCAGCCAACCAAAGAAGAGGGCTGAAACCCTCATGTTTTCTAACAACGCGGTGATTTCGATGAGGGATGAGAAGCTCTGCCTGATGTTCCGAGTCGGGGACCTCCGCAATTCCCACATTGTCGAGGCTTCCATCAGAGCCAAACTGATCAAGTCCAAACAGACCAAAGAGGGAGAGTTCATCCCCTTGAACCAAACGGACATCAACGTGGGATTTGACACTGGAGATGACAGGCTCTTCCTGGTCTCCCCTCTTATCATCTCGCATGAAATCAATGAGAAAAGCCCCTTCTGGGAGATGTCTCGCACCCAGTTGGAGAAAGAGGAGTTCGAAATCGTGGTCATCCTGGAGGGAATGGTGGAAGCCACAGGTAGGACTCGTCGGAATTACCCACCACTTCGAGGGGAGAAAGGAAAAAGTGGAGTGTAGTTTGGCTTTAGGATATCACTATTAGTGTCACCTGGACTGAGAACATATTGGCGTTTTGTCCTTTTCTATTGACTGATTCATACGGGACATTATAGTATGATACAGGTAGCAATTATAAGGTGCTTTAGCTCATGATGTTAATGTTTCCCACTCCCTTAAGACCTGGATTTAGACAGACAGGCTGGACAAGGATCTGTCCATAATCAGTCAGAATTAATCTGCGGGGTAAAGAAAGCAACGGGCTAAAGGAATTCCTGAGGTGTCTCGCCACCTTGCTTTTTGTAATCAAAATTCACCGCCCAACTCTTTTTCCATTTCTCCTCCGTATTTAAAATTGGCTGTAACCGTGCTGCTTTCGACATTGTTGTGGAGGTGTGCTTTAATAGAGGCTGTGAAGAATGTGCCCATATATTCCTGTATCCCATAAAACCCCGTGTGCGCAAAGGGAATGACTTGCGTGCAGGACGTATATTTTCAAAAGAAGGTCAGAGAGGAAAAACACCAAAATCGCTTCTGTGTCTTTGGTGGGATGGAATAGCTGTTTAATGGCATAAAGCAATGCCGGGTCATGGATGAATTAGGGGACAGATTTAGCTGATTCCCAGCTCCCTGCCAGGGGTTTATTAGTAGCAAGAGATGAAAGAAACCTGCGTCTGTATCGCGTAAATCTGGAAAGGTCCAAAGTGTGGCCGGAGATTCAGGGTGGTTGAACGAGTGGATCCAGGGACATCTAGGCTCGGTTTTGCACCTGGAAGTCATGGAGCAAGGGGTCCTTTCACTGCTTGCGCTTCGCCCATTTATTCTCGGCATCAAGCAGAGCAGGGACAGGCACCAGCACCCCTGTTGAAGCACCGGGGGCTCCCTTTGGGCAGCCTTCCCGTGCCTTTTAGTTGTTAGCCAAATCGTGGTAGCTGAATTTTGCAGAGCTAATGGGTGGTTACGCCTAGATTAAATTGTACCTGGGTTGGAGCCGTGTGCTGCACTAGCGAAACTAATTCGGAGCTGCTAGAGGAGTTACTAGGGCAGTGTTGGTCCCCAGCAGGATATTGCAGAGATGCGGCTGAAACGCCAATGCGGAGCTGAGCGCATGAAGAGCTCGCAAAAGTTGGGCCAGAAAACAAGGTATCTCATTATGCCAAAATGCTGCGGTTTAATAGCGGGGTCAGTCACAGGACCCTCTTGTCACATTAACTCCCGTGTGTAAATCCCCGTCTCCACTGAATCCCTTCAGTCTCAACAGGTGGAAAATAAGGTGGTCTCCAACAACCCATTTCTCTGGGTAGGCGGCTAGGGGAGGCTTAAACTGCAGAAGAGGTGGGTGGCAAAGCTTCCCAAGGGCAGGATTTGTAAAGGAAGCTTAATTTGTTGCTTAAAGAATTACTAGATGCCAGAACTTCCTAATCCGAGCAGGGGGTGCAGTGTGTGGTTTGTCCAAAACCTCTTTCCTTATCGCAAGGTGACGCTGTCAAACTGGGCTCGCGCGCCGCCTTCCTCCTACAGAAGCTCAGCCTCCGCTGGAGATGTGCGAGAGGAAGTCATTATCAATAACAACCTCCAAATTAAAAGCGTGGCGTGGAAATCACATTGCTTTATAAATGGGCTGCTGTCCCGCAGGGATCGTACAGGCCAGCGTGTAATGATATCAAGGAGTATACATCCGTGGAAATGAATTATTCCGGGCTCGGAAGGCAGGCTGTGAAATTCCAACGCGAGGCAGGAAGAGCCAGTTTGCATTGAACTCAGAGCAGAGGGGCCCTCAGATGATGCCATTAGCTGATTCAGAAGCTTCTTTGCTGAATGACGTGTGCAAGGCCAAGAGGCACTAGGGACGCTGATATTTTGCCAAAAAAGACAAGAAAAAGCAGCGTGCGGGAGCAGAGTGTTTCTGCTTTCCTGCTTTGTCCTTAAACCTCCTAAGAGTGATAAACCAGTTTGGATATAGGAGTTGCCACCTCTGCATCTTCCCTGTGCTCCGAGCGAGTTCTTTATGTTCTCTCCTTCCTCTTGCATTGTGCAAGCCCCATCTGCTTCCAGGAATGGCATAATTTATTTGAAAGGTGGCTCCTGTTACATCCCAACGCGGTTTCAACCTGCCCGGAGTCAGGACAGCAGCAAAATATTACAGGCAATTTGTTAAAAAACCCCTATGAAAAACGGGGAAACACCATCCCCTATGTAGAGAGGAAAATTGATTGGTTTATGTAGCTCTGTTCCTGATGCCCAAGAGGGAAGCGAGTCCTGCTTGCTGTCCCCGAGGTGGCTCCGCTCTGTAGCTGTTGGCAGGAGTAAAAATTAATGGAAACTTACCCAAATTTTACAGACAGCAACAAATCAAACCCTGAATGCATCCTGTGCCGGTGAGACAAGAGACAGCTACATTTTTCATAGGATGAAAACAGGTCAAACCTGCATACGCTATGATGGTTGACAACATTTACATGACTAAAGAAACATAAGCAAAAGCAATCCCTGATTAATCAAAGCGGTGAACGTTTGTTGACTGAAGCATTTGGGACAGAAATGTATATCTATTCCTAATTGCTTCAATCAATTATACAAATGTTTGAAATGAAATGTATTGTCACCTCTCAGATAAGGAACTCTGGCAATTAGGTTGTCTAGTTGCTCTGGTTTGTGTTTTGCATATAAACAAGCATTCTGTCATTTTTAAAGCATCGCCGGTGTTAAATGGGTGTTTTATAACACACCACAAATCGGTGTTGTGATGCTTGTTAGGGCTGCATTAAAGGCGCGAACATACAGCAATCTAACCTGAAAGGAAGGGCCTTGCAGGACTACGAAAGGTGTTTTATGGGCAGCACTGCCCCTGCGAGGTGCCGCACAATATTTTAAATACCCATGGCAATGCTGATATTCCTGGTGTAAAGTAGGAATAATAGATGAGGGCTGTAGAGATTCAAAGTAGGATTCAATACGAATATATATTGACATTCTCACTTTTTAACCTGTGTGCTTCACTAATTCTGATGAATCTTGCCCAGCTTCCTTGCGTTCTCTGTTCTGTTCCGCTGCTCCCTTGCATTTTCTCGTTTCCAGTCCCTACGAGCTTTCCCATGCCTGGAGAACATTCCCAAAAATTAAAATCCCATTACTGTCCTCTGACATAAAAATCAAAGTGAATCAAGCCCAGACGTGTCCTCCTCTAAAGGAGACAAGCATAAATAATTGGAGAACCATGCTCCTACCTTCTAATATTCCTTCTGAAGTTGGAGGAATATTAACTTTTTGGAGGTTACAATGTTCCTTGCTCTAATTAATGCAGAGGGACTAATAAATTTTGTAACTATCCAAATGTTGATGCTAATCTAAAGACATGCATTGCTTAATTGGACCGATGGAATTTAAAATTTTTATAACTACTCTTTGCCATCGTAACTTGCACGGGGCTGCTGCGATACCTCTGAGCCCAGCAGTTCTTTGTAGTTTCGTGGTGTAGGTGGAATTCCGCTCGGGGAGCAGAATATGGATTATGCAGCTTTCGCGCATCCTCTGCAAGGGAGAATGTCACCCCGTATACAAGAACGCACGAAAACGGGGACAGAGAAGCGAAATCACTTCCAGCAAGATCTGTGTCTAGCAAATATGGCAAAGCCACCGCCAGCGTCCCCGTGACACTCTGCCAGCAGATAATCACTTAGAGCTGGGCTCTGCGGCATTTAGATGAGTGGAGTTAATTTTAGGCTGATGAGAAATGTTGTCCTGACAGCCCCAGGGGTCGGGGTATCTCAATGCACTGGGACAGCGCAGGCCGGGTAACAGCACCGAGGGCTAAAGCGCCCGGAAACCTGGTGCAATTTATTGGGCTGGCGGATCACGCTGCACGGTCCCTGCTTTCCGTGGCCTCTCCTGCAAAATCCCAGCGGGAGCGCCGGTGGTGCCGGTACGTTGGCGTAAACGTGTGTCCTCCAACAGCCGGAGAGAGTCGGTGCCGTCGGCTCCGGATAACCAACAGCTGCAAGATGCGATTAGGTTTGGCCTGTGATAACAAAGTTGGATTTTTAACTGCTAACCCCGGGGTAGAGAAGGCCTGGCAATCAGGAGCAATCTCCCGCAGAATTTTTCCATTTCTTAGCGCTGTGGCAGAGCCGGGAGCGTCTGCTCCAGTTGTATAATCAGGGGCATCGCAAGCAGGGAAAGGTTCTCAAATCTGCAGCTCCCATTGAGTACAACTGGAGGAAAAATAGGCTCCTTACCGAGCGAGCCATCCAATAGCTGCTTTTCTTTGGGACGTATTAACATTCCCTGGTCTCTGATGAAACGCGAGCTGCTTGATCTCGACTCGTTTTGATGACAGAAAAGTGTCTTATTGGTATAATTCCCTGACACCTATTCTACTCATCAGTCTTTCCTCAGTGATGCCGCCGGGGCTTGAATGTGATGAAACGCCTGGAATTATGTACATAGCAACATATTTCACATCTTCTCGTCTGCTGGAAACTAGAGCCGAGCCGTTTACAAAGGCATCTACTGCTGTTTTAAATAGGCACATTACACAAGCGCTGTTATTGATCCTGGGTTGTAGCGACTCCAGCCAGCAGCCCAAATATCCCCTTCTTAGCATCCTGCTATAAGTAAATCAGCATTAAAGCTCTGCACAGTGTTTATTGCAGAACTTGAAACCGCCACAGAGTCCTGTGGTCTGCAGTTTTGCTGCTGAAAAAACCTGGAAGTTGTTCCAGCTTTACTGAAATCCTGGTGCATCTGCTTCCAACATTGGGCACTTCATCCTGGTTTCAGGATAAAATCCAGCTCTGTTTGTGTCTGAAAGTTAAAGTGATGAATTAAAAGACCAGAAGGCCGTAACTAAAAGCTGAAAGTTGATTATTTCATATCTCATTTCATATTTTTTTAAAAAATTGACACAATGTACATTTACATTAAGCTTTTGCATTTTAAAATCGGAATTTTTAGGAGCAAGGAAAATTTGACAGTGCTCCTATCTGGAGAAATCAATGCACTTGAAATACAAAGTGTATTTTCATTTGGAAACAAATTAGTTTTGAAGCATATCCACTTCAACTTACAAAGGGCAATGAGGATACACTTTTCCGTGTTTAAATGAAGCCCAAGACACCAAAAGGCCTCTTTTATTTCGTACCGCTTACCATCTCTATAATAGCACCAAACATCTGCATTTTTTTAAACCCAGAACTTGTACCTATATCCGTTTTAACAAAAGGGTGAGCAGCTTCTATCAGGACCAATGATAATAGGGTATTTGTTTTCAGGAAATTCCGACTGTTTGGCATCTCCCTCTATTCCTTGCGCTCTCCTGGCTGCTCTGGCAAGGGCAACATTGCCATGGCCCTTGATGGATGCTGCTCTCGGATGAGCTGCACCCAGCCTGTCCTGTGGGCTTGGGCCTCTAATACAAGTTTATCAAATGACATTGCTGCTTTTACAGAGAGCCCACGGCAATATAGGAAGGACATTAGTCTCCTGAGTTACTGCCCCACTGCAAGCTGCAACTTGGGCATCCCGAGCACCGGGTGCCGAGCGCTTGCAGCGTTCAAGTGCAAGGCGGCCGCGTCCGTGTGCTCTTAATGAAAGCAAGGTTTATAGTTTCCACACCTCCTCCGTCGCCTTTTTCCCGTGACAGAGGCAATAATTAGCCAGCGTCGTTACAGGTGCATTAATTATCTAGGCTGGAGAGCACAGGGCGGCCTGCAAAGCCGGCGCTCATTGGAATTTGCCGCGGGGCCGCCGCTGGTGTTTGCTGGGTGGTGTGGGAGTTGCCAAGCCGTGTGTCCCCAGGCAATTAAAGCACCGCCGCACACGCGCTGCAGAGGAATATCTGAAAGGGATTATGGAGCAATTATGAGTGGTCTCATTGTGCCGGCTCCAGGTGCCCCTGGGGATGCAAAGAGCAGCTCGTGCAGGAGGCTGTGCTGGGTTCATGGAAGCTTCCCGTCGTTCCCTTCCTACGGGAAAACTTGGCATGGGAGGTAACTGGGCTTGGATCTGCGCGGTTCAGTGCTGTTCCCCAAGGAAAGCAGCTGTTCCAGGGCTGCATTACGTGGCAGGGGTTCCCTTTGGATGTCCCAGACCCTAATGTTGTCATTAGGGTGCTCTTCCATTAATTCCACGATTAGGGAGCCGGATCCTGCGAGTACTGAGCGACCTCCCCTCCTGCTGGGCTTTCCAAGCACTCGGAGGCTGCGAGACGCATGAAGACTTTGTGAATTCTGATACAGCACCAGCTCTGCCCGAAGAGGAGATTTGTTAAACCTTCTCCTTTCCATAATATCCACGCACGCTGCTGGAATCCAGGACTCAGCTGCCGGCATGAGGGAGCTCTGGATGCAGGTGAACCTTGTGGTGCCACCTAAAGCAGAGCGATCACCCGGTGTTTGCTACTCCTGCACAGCTGACAGTTCCCTGCAAAGCTCCGAATGGCTCCTCAAGGCAGGGCCAGCTGGGGTAATTTTCCTTTTCCATGCTCTTATTTTTCACAGCGGCCTCTGCGCTTCCCGGTTGCTGCCAGTGCGGGAAGCAGACGCGCGGGAACGCTGTGACTAACTCTGTACTTGCTGTTCCTGCCCAGAAGCAAACACTTCTGCAAACCTCCTTGGGGGGAAAAAATTGGCTTCTCAGGCTGCAAAACAGAACTGGAAATTTCTTGAAATGTTGCCTGTCTCATTGCCCCTCTTTCAAGAACTGAAGGCAACCATATATTAAGGAAAGGAGCAAGAAAGAAGCAAAGCCTTCAGGAGATCTTGTTAGTGTGGGTGTCTTTTAATGGACTGCAGCAAATACAAGAGCAAAATATTCCTCGCTGCAAAAAGGTGCGGATTTGCTAGTTATCTTGGGACTTCACTCACTCGTTGGGCTCAACCAGTGAGAATATTCCTTAAAGCCAAAATGCACCGGAGGCAGGGGTGCACCGGTACTGCCGGGGCTGACCCGGAATCCGGGAGCAGGGCAGGGATCCGGGTGCTTGGGCTGGGTTCATCCGTTTAGTCGTGAGTCGGGGGCAGCGTGAGCAGAGCAAGGCGAGCGCGGAGAGGAGCCGCTTAGGGCTCCCAGGCACAGACACACAAGCGCGAGGTGCGGGAAGCGCTCGGAAGCGGCGGAGCTCAGCCCCTGCCTTTTCCTTCGAGCGCTCGGCTCTTTCGGGAGAGGCTTTTGTGAGGCTTATTAAGCGAAGGACTTTTCTGTGTCCCAGAGCAACCAAGGACGGACGTAACACAGAAGGGCTTTTAATCGGAAGGAGCGGTGGGGTGAGCGGGTGATGAAGCTCTGCATTTAACATCCCTCTGTTTCTGCCCAGGGATGACTTGCCAGGCTCGCAGCTCCTACATGGATACGGAGGTGCTGTGGGGACATCGCTTCACTCCCGTCCTCACCCTGGAGAAGGATTTTTACGAAGTCGACTACAACAGCTTCCATAGCACTTACGAGACCAACACTCCGGTGTGCTGCGCCAAAGAGCTGGCCGAGTCGCGCCGGGACGGCCGCCAGATCGGCCACCCCGCCGGTGCCACCGGCCTGAGCGGAGGCAGAGAGGCAGGGACAGCGAAAGAGGAGGAGGAGGAGGAAGAGGAACAAGAGGGGGAGCCAGCGGGGTTGAATGGAGCCAACGGGAGAGCAGGCGAAGTGAAGGAAGACGTGTCTGTATAACGTATATATAACGTCTGTATAACTCACACAGCGGCGTCCAAGCTTTGCACCCGTTTGCAAAGCGTTCGGTTTCTACGGACAAGGCTCGCTGGGATCACTGTTAGAACCGGCACTTAAAGCACTGGTTGTTTCCAAAGATGTTCACCGGACAGTCAAAATTATCCCCTATTCAGAGGGTATTTAAAAACCTAGAATCTCCCGTCACAGTAAGATGAATGTGGTTTCAAACCGTCACTTAATTTGTGAGTCAATTTATTGTAAGCATTGTTACTGCTAAATTAAAAGAAGAAAAAGAAAAGCCTCTGGTATGTAGTGGAGTGTTTTGCCTTCATAATTTTTACAGAATTTTAGTGCATACCTCTAGGATCATGCTCACTGTGATTTATTTCCTAAAAACTGACATTTCTGACATTACGAGGACCAATTTCCCTGTGGGGGGACTCAGCCTAACCGCATCCTGCAGGCCCATATAGGTCAAACGGGTCCGGCGTCGCTGGTTTCCCTCCCAAACCGCCTGTCATCCCTGTGCACTCTTTTTCTGGGAACTCTGATAAATTTCATAGGATGTCAATGATTAGGAAGAGTTTAGATCTTGTACCGGTGAAATTTTCTCCTCGCCTGGATGTCCCAGTTTCAGTTCCAGCTAATGATATAGAACGATGTTTTAAAAGAAAGTAGCCGTCCAGGAGTCTGAATCTCCGGAATTCCAGACACAGTCCCAGGAGCGGGTGGACTGGCTGAGCAGCACTTTGTAAAATTCTCTGCTTTTCCACAAAATAGGTATTTAAAATGGAACATCAGCATCTAAATCTCTGAGAACTGTATTAGCTATTGGGAACATGCACTGGCCTAATTGCAGTTTTCTGATGAGACTGGTGCAAACACATGGGGCTCTGTTTGGCCCTGCAATGTTTTCTTTTCAGCTGGATTTATTTCTCCTCAGCCCAGACTTCTGTTTTGTCTCAGACCTTCATTTCTTGCTCTCTGCCTGCCAAAGGATCCTGTCAAAATTGTTTTTTTTTAGAATATTTCCTTCCATAGCTGATGTCTGGGAGAGTAATGGGAGGTGAAACTGCTACTGATCCGTGCAAGGCAGAGACAATTCCAGGCCCTCGGAGCAAGGTTATGTAAGCTGTGTCTCCGAGTGGGAATTCTATTCCAGGCTATAGTGGGAGGGACAGTGAGGTGATCCAGCTCCAGAGGTCCCATCCTTACTCACCGCACGCCGAATGGCTGTTGGATGCAAAACAGAGCCTAATCTAATAGCAAAAAGGGCAAGTTATTTAAGGAAGGGTGATTAGAAGTGGAAACAATGCTATTTTTTCAAAGCTCGTCTTGCAGTTGAGAAATTTATAAAGCTCCTATTGCAGGAATATTTCGGGGATTTGATGCTTTTCACAGTTACGCTGTGCAAATTCAGTAACACCAGGCTGCGTTTGCAGTGTGGAAATGCGTTTTTGAACCATAGTTCTTTCATTACCTTTTCCCTTACATGATTTTGGATCAGGTTGAAACGCATTTCTTGTTTTTTAGAGCACGCACAAGCGGCCGCGAGGAGCCAGGCTGTGAAACCACCAAACTCATTGCGCTGGGCGGCAAAGGCACGTTGGCATTGACGTTGCTAAAACCCGGCCTTAAGCCCAGCCTTAAAATGTGGTCTTTTTTTCAACGGTGCCACAGCCTACAAATCCTCCATGGATGCAGAGCTCGCAAAAGGGAATGCGGAGAAAGACGAAGGTTAATTAAAGACCCTGTGAATCTGCATTTCCATCCCCCAGGGGATGCAAGTGCGTCTGTGGCCCCAAGGCGCAGCAGAGCGCACAAAGCCGGCTGTGCGACCGAGTCCTCTATTCCTATGGGAATCAGGATGGCAAGCGTGACCCTCCGTGTTTTCCACGGAATTGCCGTTGAGCGAGGAGAAGCAGCCACGGGCGCAGGGAAATTTGGGAGGGCAAGCACTGCGAAGTACTCAGGCTCCTGTTTGGTCCCGCTGGTCCTGTCACGTGTCGGTCATCTTTGTGCCAAGCGAAGGAGCGGCGCGATGGCTCCCGACTTCACGGCCCATCTGCCCCCCTCGCACACGGGAGCGGCGCTCAGCTGTGCCTGAAGAGCAAGAGGAGACACAGGTGCCAAGCGCGGGCAGAGTCATCACCCCAAGGGGCTTGGAAGGCCAGGAGGGGTCGGGCCTCCCCACTAGGGTGCCTCCCTTTGCTGCCAGGCTGAATGAAGGGAAGGACAGCACGGCTGGGACAGCGGTTGGAAAGCAAAGGAGCCCCGGTTTTGGGGCGCCGTCTGGAACAACCGCCAAACGTACATTTCGGTAGCAAACCGTATCCTTCCCGTGTGCAGTTTTACACAACGTGAGACTTCGTCGACTCACCGTTGTCTCGCTGCCCTGCGCTTCCCACCTGCTCCTTCAGCCTCCTTGCAGCACCAGCTCCCGCGTGCAGGGCCAGGCTGAGCCTTCCCGTTGTTCCTGCCGTGCACAAAGTCATCCGAACGACGGGCTCGGTGAGGAACTTGCCCTAGCTGGGGTAAACGAACAGGCAGCCCCAAGAGGGGCTGCGCTTGCTCTGTGCAGTAGTGGAGAATGCAGCATGACCGAGGGCTACGGCACTGGGCGGAAAACCGGAGCTTCCGTCCAGATTTCCAATGACCCCCCTATAATTGTGCACTCCTCAGTGCTTGCACGTGTTGCTTGGTCTGCCGTGCGCGCTCGGGCGCCGGGTCAGGAAAGCCCGTGCGCGTGTGCTGAGTTTGAGGCCGGGTGTTCTTCATCTGAGCCGCGTTTTTTGGCCCGTGCTTGCTGTGGTTCCTCTTCCGGAGCAAGAGGGTCCCTCTCGGCCGGGCCTGCGTCTGACCGGGCAGCCGGACGCGCTTTCAGCACCTCGGACAGCGTTTCCATCGCGCGTCTTCGTTCCAGTTGCTGCCGCTGAAATGATAATTGCTCCTTTTACACAAACCACATTGTCATTAAACTGCCCAAGCAGTCGCACCCTTCTGACGGGCTTTTCTGCCTCCCGGTTCCTGTCTGTTCCAGGCTTTATTTGTGACTCCCTCGACCTTTTCATCACTCTACGTCTCTCAAGGATCCTGTCGCCTCTCTGTGCTATCACATCAGTTTTTCTCGTCCTGTTTGACATTTAATTTTTATTAACTGCCAAGTAGGCAAAGCTGTTGCTCTGCCTTTTCCACACTGTGCTCTTTTGCCCTCCAAGCAGTAGAAACTTTCACTCCAGAAACACATGCAAGACTTTTTTATTTTTTTCCTGAAATCTTGAGATTTTCCATCAGGAAATGGAGAATTAAAGCTGGTTTTGAGGTTAACAACATCTCCTTGAGCTGATGGTAATTACAGGGTACGAACATGGAAAGGGCCCAAGTGTGTTCCCTGGTATCTTGTGGTGCACCAGAAAGTTTCCAGTGGTCGCTGGAAAAGACCCTTCCGTATGTCCTACTTCTTTGTGCAAGAATGGGAGCACCTGGTTTTCCATCGGGAATGCTGGAGGGACACGGTGGGAAGTTTCCCAGCCCGTGGTTAACAGATTTGCCACACCTTAGATAAGGAATCTCTTGCTGTTACCCATTTAACTGAAAAATCGCATTAACTCATACCGTGTTAAGCAGGGGTACAAGTAAAGGCACTTAGTCATAGCAGCACCCAGAACACACACAGGAAGAGTTATGAAAGATGGAGAGGAAGAAATTAAAGAAAAAAAACAGGCTTAATCCGCTGCACCACAAGTTAAATCAGAGGAGTCCCTTTCTCTTTGAGCACCAGGTGGTTTGGGGGTCCGTGTTTTGTGCTTAGCTTTTGTTTCCATTGAAGAACAATTCCGCGAGGAAGCAGGAAAGCAGGGCCACTTCTGAAATTAAAATACGACGGTTTTGGTGTCATTTCGGTTGTTAAGTGGCCCTTAGAACTGACGGGGGGAAACCGGGATCGCAATTATGTTTAATTCCTATGCACAGGGCTTGGTTAGCAAAAGCGTTAAGGATCCTTCCTTGATCTTACTTTTTCTATAGTGTTCATGGCTTTTCAGCACCATCCCCAAATTAGTTCTTTGGAGCGGTTGTTCACTATATTAATGTAATATATCCCCCACATAGTAAAACAAACTGTTTGGCCTTTCAAATGAAAAGGACCCCCAGTCTTCATAAATATTGAATTACAAAGTCCCTATATGGGGAATACAAGCTAATTCTTTTCTTTTTCGCCAGCTGTGAGCTGCTACACGTGATGTATGGCACAAACTCTCCAGGAAAGAGGAGCAAATTGAAAACACTACCCCTGTGGGTTCCCTTATTAGACTTGAAGTGACTGTGAAACTCACAGGACACAGCTCATTAAAACACGGCTGCCAATCTGTGACCTCCTGAGTGGGAAGGTAAAACCCATGCTGAAAAACAGGTTGGTGCCTTGATTGTGCGATAACTCAGCTCCAGAGCGGAAGAATTTGTAGAGCTGCTTATTAACCCGCTCAATGCCAGGGCACATTGCTCCTTACAAAAGGCATCTTGAACAGAAGGGAAAGCAGAACATGTCTAAATTAAATGTCTTTTGTTTGGAAAATATGGATCCAGTGCAAGCTGCATCTCTCCGCGGGCAGCGCTCTTGGCCACATCAAGAATCTCATACGCAGTTCGGGTGGCACCAAAAATTCCAACACCCAAGTATTCGATTCAGCCACACGGAGACCCCGCACACTGCAGGGCTATGGAGTAGCTGCTTTATTTATTATTGAGATGTCTAAGCTGCATTTGAGGATACAGCCTGATAGGTACATTGACTCAGGGGGAATATATCAACAGGAGGAAGGTTTCACCGACAGCCCGGGCTCCACCATGAAATACCGCCGTCCTTGGAGCCTGTGCTATCACATCCTGCCCTTTCCATAACGGCGCTTTAAGAGCGCCGTGCGTTGTATGGGGAAAATTTAAGTCGCAGGAGGAAATGTCCCGGCTATTGTAAATCACCGTAGCTTTATAGAACTGTCTGAAGCCAGACAAGGCTGTAGACTACGGGAGACAATCTGATTTCTCCTCGGGCATAAGTCCTTCAAATTCGTGGGTGAGTGTACAGTACCTAGGGGCTCTCTATTACCTTAGCACCAAGGCTGGGGGAGTCCAGTTGGGCAGTGAATTTTCAGCTCCAAGTTGTTTGCACAGAAGAAAAGACCAGCATGATTTTTCCAGGTGCTGGTAAATGTCATTCCCTTGACATGAAAACCCAAGGAAAAAAGGAAAATACAGCGAAAAACGTTAACACTGGCTACTTGAAAATAAATCTATCTTGAGATAGAGCTATCCTGAAATGATCGTGTAATTCTAGTCTGACATTTTCTGTAAGTGAATAAACCTGCATCTTAATTCTGTGCCTGTCAAAGATTAAATAATGCGACATCATCTCTTTAAAGTGATTGATTCAAATAAAGACCATGAAAAATGTAGCCTAGTTGGAAACTTGCAATGAAATAATACATTTCGGAGAGGAATTCCCCACACACCCATCGCAGCTAGTATGAAAGAACGGAATTGGGGGGCAAAGAGAAAAGATAAGAGCACTTGCCTTAGAGAAATCAGGCTTATTTGAGGTGCATCAGACTGGATTTCCAAAATGTGTGTCCGTGTCGTAATCTAACAACTGTTCATTCAACATCTTCCTGTTTACAAACTCTGTAAAATGACTGTGAAACAGAGACCTACCTCATACATACTTTATCATTGCTTAAGTAATGTTAGTAAGTGAACCTTACCGTAGGTAATATCTTGTGTGCCGGGCGGCCGCTGCCTTAACAATGCCAAAGAGAAGACTTTTTGAGTGTCAAATCCACACAAAGGACGAAAAAAGAAGGTAGGCAAATTGAAAATGAGGGAAGGTGAGGTCTATTTTTAGGAAGTGGTTATACTTAGACGTGGATCTGCAGGCACCCAGATACCCTTCAAGAGCACAACAAACACGGTCCCGGCTGGCCAGCCCTCCACTGGCACGGTTCATCCCGGGAAAAACACCTGATTTATTTTGCACCTATGCTATTAATATCCAGGGTGGACGGGGAAAACTGATTGTTTTCCAACACTAGGATCGTCCTTTAAAGTCAGATAATATTTGACGCAGACAGTTATTTTTGTCCCAATTAAGTGTCCCTGAAAGTTCCTGAAAGACCCTGAACTGACAGCAGGAGGATTCACATTTCGGACCTAATTGTTCTCCGGGTGCTTTAGGAATATTTCCAAGACCACGTTTGGGTGGTTTTGGGACAAAACTCCTAGCGACTGTTGCAGGATAGGAGTGACGCCCGACTATGTCCTGCAAGACCGGGCAAGACAGTCGGATGAACTAACTCAAAGAGCAGAGCCCCGGGCTGAGACGATGCCCTTGTTAGGGCAGTTCCAAACTGTTCTAAGCTGTTCTAAACTCCAAACTGTTTAGAAAGCAGGAAGGGAGAAGCTGGAAGGCCTGAAGTGAAGACACCCTCCATGGCCACTCGTAAAATCACAGCAGAACAAATGGGGCCTGTGTTGTCCCCCCTCTATGGCCATAGGTGCTGACAGCACCTCTGCTTCCCGTTCGTCCCCTGCTTCCCACCAGAGCACGCGGCCGTCCGGAGGGGGGATCCTTCCCCGCCTCTCCGCAAGGTCCTTGAGAGGTGCTAAGAGAACGGCGCGGGGAGCGAAAGCGTTGGCTCCGTGAAAACAGCACCCGGCCTTTGGCACAGAGGCGCCCGCAGCAGATAAGCGCCGCACTGAGTGACAGGCGTCGGGTCTGCGATTTATGCACAACCTCCCCTTTGGAGCTCGGTGGGCTCATTGCGATTCTTCTGGGGCGAAACACTTCCAAATCAGGCCCTGTGTTGGCTAAACGCTAAATTGCTGCCGGGACCTGACACAAGCAACCCTGCTGCATGAGCATCACGCTACGGATTGCAACAGCGCCTTCGGTGCGCGCTCCTCGTCCGGTCCCGTGCCGTGGAGACCGGCGTGCTGGCAGCGGAAAGAGCTTTCCAGGCAAGTCGTGGTTGCTGTCTGCGTCATTACCAGGTTTGATATACGGTGCATCCGATGTCAACGTAGCTGCAGCACAATCAGGAAGGTTTTTTGCAAGGCAAACAAAGAGCATCAGCCTAGCAGATCTGGCATGGGGAAGACAAATATCTCCTTTGGATTTACACCCCTCGGCCTGCTGTGTATTTTCCTGTCTCATCCAGCGAGCTCCAGCCTTTCCTCTTTCCTGCCAAGGAGGCTACGGCGGAAAACGAAGCGACAAGATGCAGAGATCCTCACGTGGGCGAGCAGGGCGCTCTGTTGAACGGGCCCCAAACCAGGGCAGGGAACGGAGAGGCGACTCAGGCCCTGGGCCCATTGAAATCCGCAGCGTTTTTGCCCCTGGCTTTGGCAGAATTCAGATTTGGCCTGCCGGGAGCGAGCGCGGCGAAGGAAACTTCAGACACCCCATGGCTATAGATGCACTTAAATTTTAAAAGCGTTCGTAGCGCATCTAAATTTAGAGCGGCCGCACTTCTGTTTCATTAAGAATTCTGCTCTGATTCCAGATAGACTCCACAGGATCTGTCCCCAGAAAAGACCCACACGCCACTCTGCCTGCTGCACAGTACAACAGCTTCTTTTATTTTTAAAACGGCCTCATCTAACCTGCAGCAGCTCAAAACTTGGCATCTTTTCTGCTTTTGTTCCCGCTCTTGGAACGTGAACCTCTGCCACCCTCTATTTTTATAGGACACAGGGCAAATGTTGGGCTGGACTACTAAAAAGAGGGCTGATTTCAGCCTAAAACCAAATAATGAAACCCCGAATAGCTGCCTGCAAAGAAAAGAACCGCATAGCAGCTTGCAGACATTATTTATATTTATGTTTCTAGGAGTTCAGATGCTGTCAAGGGTCTTTCTGATGGGTCGTATGTTACATGGGAACCTGCAGATGCCTCTGGGGAAAACTGGCTTAGGCTTTAGAAAGGACAGGCACTAACGTCACAGCAGAGATCCTGACCCAAACCTTTCAAATTCGGGCAGTGTTTTTAATAGATAAGTGCACAGACACACTACAGTCTTCAAAGAGAATCTCTTATTTTCAGAACCCAAAAGGCAACATCTTTGTGAGAGGAAGAAATGGTTCCTTTAGCTGTAAATAGAGGACCCTGCCTTTCTAGGGCTGGCACTAGGGAAAAACACCATCAGAGGCTTTAAATTACACTATATTAAACTTTCCCAGAGTATTCCAGCAATATAGAATGTTAAAAGTGTGGGCTTTTTGCCCTTTTTTGTTAAAATACACCTCAGTGTGGACCTCTATAAACACCTGCAACATTTTGCTGCCTTTTATTATTTTTAAAATGTCTAACATCTTTTCCACCAGTATTTTCTAAAATCTCTTGGTTTTGGCGGAGATTATATGTCACTTTTCTGCTCAGAATGAACTTGAACAGATGGGCTTGAAATCCCTATTTTTGCATCTTATTTTTAAAGTTACCTTTTTTCTTCTTTTCGCCCCTCGTTTCAAGGTCTTTCTCTCTTTGATTTGCGTATTTGGAGACCATCTGTAATTATCTCCCTTCAACAGCTTCAGCATTTGCAAGGACAGCTGCTCTGCGTGGCCCCGCTGGGTTTTGGGGACGACGTGCGGTGTGGGATGACCATTAATACTCAGTGTGAAGGGCATCGTTTCCTGTGGCCACGTTATTTTGGGGACAAACATGTCCCGATCTGGACACGGACTCTGCCACACGCACGGGCTTGTCCACATTTCCTCTCTGACGGAATTGTGTTGGCTCGAGCTTGACATAAGTAGCTAAACTACAGACTCTTTTTAGGTTGTGGCTACCTTCTGCATAGCGACTTTTGCATCGCTGCTGGCAGAGCAGTAAAGATTTGATGCATTAAATGCAATAAAATGCAATAAAAATGCAATTAATAAAGCTGAATTCCTCTTTGGCAAAACTGCCGGAATCACAGTAGGCAGGATCACAGGTCAGGGCCCTTTGCTGAACAAGGCAGAAAACCACAGCTCGTATTTGACCAGGGCTCAGTCTTGACAGCTGTAAATCCAAAATACAGCCTACATGCCAAAAAGGGTGTTTATTTTTTCTGCAAAGTATCGCCAGGAAACTTCCCTGTTGCAAGTGCGGGCACTGGGGGGAAGAACAGGGAAAACTTGTTTGCGCTGCTGGCGTTGCTGCTTGGTAAGACCCAAGAAGAGAATGCAGTTTCTCCTGAAAAGCGCCCTTTTATCTTTTTATATTTTTTTTTAATGAAACCATTTTTCCCCTGAAAGAAGAGAGAATTGCCTTTTTCCTAAGCGAGCATTTCCGTGAACAAAATAATTCACGAGTTTTCATTACACTTTGAACAAGAACTCAGAAGCGGAGCAGCTTCGTTTCCTGCCCTGCCCCCCTGCCAAGGGCAAAAAAGAGGAGGAAAAAAAGAGGAAAACTAGATTTTGTTGTTGTTGCTTTCGGTGGATGCACAAGGAATATGCAAAAGCTCCTTCCTCTGGTGCTAGGAATTCAATGGCTGTTCTCGTGATTAATCAAAAAATCCCAGTGAATTATTTTGGAGGGCTCCAGCTCCAACCCCTCCAGGCCACTGGTTTTGTTGGCAGATGAACCACGTTACTCCCCCCAGGCCCTCAGGAGGAACCTCTTATGCTCCTAATTGCTGCTCCCTCCCCTCACTTGCCCCATAATACTCCACGATTCCTCATCAAATCTCAGATATTCCTGGTCTTTCTCCACCACCAGTTGCTTCTCCTTGTTTTCCCCCAGGTGCATCTCTGCTCCCGTCCGTGCAGGGAGGTTCCCTGTTGCCTTTCAAGGGTTTATCACAAGCAGAGAGAGGTTTATTGACATTGCTATGCTGAAAATCCGGAATCCCATGCCATGGTGCAGCAGGCAAGCGGGTAAATCCGGGTGCAGGATGAGGAAGGTAACGGACACTATTTCCCTGCCTGGGGACCCTCTCTGGATGGGCAGTATTTTCTGTGCGTCTCCACGGTTAAGGCTTTGTGGAAGCCTCGCTCCTGTTTAATGTAGCTGCAGTTGAGTTATAAATTAATAATCCCCGCTGCCGGGACTGCTGTGTAGCAAGATGGCTTTTCTGAATGTATCTGTAAATAATTCATGCTATTAAATTAGTTGTGTTCCCTGTCCACAGCTCGTTTACCTGCTGCGACTACAAATATTCTTCTATACGGTTAGAGGAGGTGTCAGAATCTGCTGAGCACGAGAGGCTCGTGCCCTTTGGAAAAGCTTTTACCCCCCTGTTAGAGAGAACTCTTTCCATGGAGCATCTCTATGCCAAAAAGCTCTTGACCTCCCCAAAGTAAGAAAGGGTGCAAAAGAAAATGGGGGAGAATGCTTGGGTCCAAAAGTTAATGCGCAGCCTCCAAAATACTCGCATCTCTTTGGCAATACCTGCTGATGCTCCCATGGTTCTGCTGACACCTGTGTTAGTGACTGATCTTGGACCACACGCGCAAATCCCTCACGTGTTCCTGTTGGTCTGATGTTGGCGATGGTTTTTCCTTAGACCTCCTGCTGCTGTTGTCCACACCGGATCCTCCAGGGCGAGGCTTGACGGAATCGAGCAGCACCTGCACTGTAACAGCTTCCCTTCTCTCCCGACATATCAGAAACTTGATCTTCTGCCAGTGAGTAATAAATATATTTTTTCATGCATCCTATATCACAAATAAAATTGTATCGTTACCACCATACGTGCTCAGGGAGCAGATTAAGAGTGTTTTAGCCACGGACATAAATCTGGTGAGATATCTGAAGCATGATTTGTATAGGGAATCCCTAGGATTGTATCAGGCTCAAATACACGTGGAAAAGATTGTTTTTTTTCCTAAACTCCTGCTTAAAACCTTTTGGAAGGACTCTCAAGCATGGACATATCTCTATATAAAAATCCTATTAGTTTAGGACCAGTTTGTTCACAGAAAGGGCTTCTGAAGAAACCCAAGAAGGCTGGGAATCACTAATAGGGATGCACAAAAGATTCTGCTGTAATGTTTATTGGGACTTTACTCGAGACGAATGCTTGCAGCACAAGGAAAGCAAGAAACAAGACGGGTTTTGTAGTTGTGTGGGCTGAAAAAAGTGGGATAGATGCTCAGTAGCTTTGAAAGGACTTTGATATTAAGGAATTTCTGCTGTTGGAGTTCAATCTTTACTTTGGGGGGGGGTTAAAAGAGAGGTCACTGTCAGCCAGAGGAGGCTTTTAGGAGCGTTTTAACCTGAATTTGTCCCAGCTGGGCATTGGAGGCCGAGGCAGGCGGATGGAGCAGTTACTGACAAGCAAAAATAATATATGGTTTATTATAATTTTCTTTTAAAGACTTGGCAGACGAGCTCAGGAGTGGTCTGTTGAGACACCACAGCCAGACACAAGTGATTTCTCAAATAGCCTCTCTCCTTGTTGCCACTGGCAGATTGTGCTTTTTGGTTTGATGCTGGCCGTATATTTTGGAGCTTTCCTCTGCCTCCAGCTCTTGCAGTTTGTGTAATGCTGTTTCCATGTAACGTGCGGTAGAATGAAACGTGGAGTATTATGCTCTTCCCTAACCTAGTTAAATGACTTAATTAGCATTGAATTTTACTGGGCATGTCAGAATTGGAGACACAGCATAAGACAGAAATATAATCTAATAGGAAGGAACGCACCTCTCAGGAGTAGTGAAGCTGTGAAGTAAAAACTGTGGCTTAGAACAGACAAATGAAGCCAGGCACTGGGGAAGGAAATTACCACGCTCTTCCTCCTTGCAAGAACTACGAAAATTCAAAGTTAAAATTCCTCCCACATCTTGTTGTGGCAATATTTAAATGTCGTAACTAGCGTGCATCTTCTTCCGAAGATTAAAAGGAATAACAAAGTGAAAGGTGATGGAAATAGATGGATGGTGGTGCGGTGGGAGCAGAGTCCGCGGGGGCTGAGATGTACGTAACGCTAAAATGTATTGATCAAATGTATTAATGTTTCTTGATATCCTCTGGGCTGTGGGAGCCTTCCAGACTGTTTGCCTTGAAATGGGAGCAATTTAATCTTTAAAAATAATAATGAAAGAGCAAACTGTAAATGAGACCTTCTGGCAGACTGACGTGCTACAGTCCCAGAGGTAGATACACATGCTCAGATGACAAATGAAGTCATTAAAGTAAATAGTGAAAATTGAGTTTTGGCGGTGGGTAGGAATCCTTATTATGATGGAGAGCGTTAATATGAGCAAGGGTGGGAGAATTCACTGGTGATGAGCTTATCTGGGGCAGAGCAGCAGTGTAATTTTGCAGCGGTTCCAGCTATCTACTTTGATGGTGAGGCAATGAGCCCGTTTAATTTAGTGGGGAATTCAGCAGCGCATGTTTTAGAAGTGTATTAAAGATTATAAAGTATCGCCTCGCTGTAGAGCATCCAGGGTATTACTTAACTCGGTTTGGGATGTTTCTTACTCGGTTGCTTCTGTGACTTTTTGCTTCTAGACGCACAGATTTGTTGGGTTGGTTCAGTTTTGTGTCTGCGTTTCCTCGCTGTTGGCTGACACACGGGGAACTCGGGATCTGGGAGGAAATCCTGAGCCCGGAGTGCTGGTACCTGCCCCTGCTCCAGGTTGTCCTGTGGCCGTGGGGACTCTCCAAAAGCTCCTGCAACAGACGCTGGCAGTTCCTGCTAGATAGAGTGTGGGGAAACATTAAGCGAAGACTCTGAAGTTTGACACCTAATTTGTTTAATTCTTGCTTTTAGAGTTACCGCAGACTGAAAGTCTGGTTGTCTTCAGATTGCATTTAACCGCTCCCTGGAAAGGCGTCGCAGCGGGCGCTAAAATGCCTCTGAAAATAGGGATGAGCGTCGGAAGTCGTCCCTGTGCTCGGCAGGTTCAGGAAGAAATAAAGGTCTCTCTTACTGCAGTTATATCGGTTAGAAACCATCAAATGCTGGGAAAATGCTCCTCTGAATATTCATAAAATGACAGCATTTTTTGCCAGGAAAGAACCTTTCAAGCAAACACGGGAAAAAACACCCACTGAAATATTGGAAAACAAAGTTTTGACTCCTTCTGTAAAAGGTTTCTGGATGGGGAAGAAAAGTTACCAATTTGCAGAGTTCTGTTCAGTGAATAGCAGACCGAAACGGTGGCTCCAGTGACACAAATCCCCAAGCACCAAATCCCGCTCAAATATCGGATTGATTTCCTTCCGAGTGCTTTTCCCTGAGCAGACTCGCAGATCAATAACTAATTATTTGCAGGAATAATTGTGCAAATTTTCCCTCATAAATAAATCCAAGAAAATTCTAAGTTGCTGCCAACCATTTGTAAGCAGAAAAGGGTAAAACTAATTATTCTCTTAGCTCAGACACTAATAGGCATGCTTTTTTTTTAATGCTTGTACTTGATGGAACGGCTGTGCTTAACCTATGGCCTTGTTTATGCTAGGAAATAAGCGATCGTTTAGCTACATTGGTCCAAAAGTTGGGCTAGTTCATTAACGAGAAGCTTCTACTGCAGGCGCAGGTTTAATCACTGTTTATATGAAGTGATTGCATGTGTAGTAATGAGGATTTGCACATGATGTATGACACCAGCTCCTAAGCAAGCTGTCCTGTGAGTAGCAAGAGCAGTGAAGCTTGGTTTCTTGTGGTTAAAACTGTTAATATATCTGTGGGTTTGGGTTATTTTTCTCCATTTTAAAGAAAACGGTAAAAATATGTCTCTCATACTCACACGGGCTTGTGTTTATGGAATGGAAATTAGCCTAAAGAGGCAAAAAAGTCCCATATCTTGGTAACAGATGGAGTTAAAATTGTTCTCCCGAGTTGCCCAATTTCTTTGCTGGCTGAAGGAGGATCCGTGTTGGCTGCCCTCAAGTCATCTAGAGGAAGGAGTTCAAGGAGGCCCTGGCATATTCAGACAGGGATACTTGGGTGAAAATTAATCCAAATTAACTAACGGCAGGAATTCAAAGTGGATTAAGCTGCGCTGGCCTGTAGCGTGGATGCTCTTGCTCGGAATTAAAGTGGCCTTAATTTGATTGTTTACTTCAAAGCGAAATTAAATGAAGCCTGCTTTTAATTCTGGGGAAATGTGTCCGCATGGGGATTCAATTCAGTTTATCTACCCAAATCTTATGCAGATTAACTGCCCTGAGCATCCACATGGAAACAAGCCTCCGGGGAGCGGGATGCTCCGGGGAATAAGGAAGGTGAGTCTTCCCTGATGGTCACCGGCGTGTGTAACATCAGGTTTGCGCCAAGGTTCAGCTCCGTGTTTCGGTACCTCCCGCCTGAGCCCTGGAAAAGCAGCAGTTTCCAAAGGAGCTGGAGCAGGGGAGGAAATGAACCCCGTTTGTGTAACGAGGGGAGAAACTTGGGGCTGTGCTAGAAGAAGACTGAACGTTTATTTCCTTGCACCTTTTCTCTCCTGTTTCTTCCCCTCAAGGACACCGAGCTGGCTCCGCAGCTCGTATCCCGGGAAATATCAGTAATGAATTTCCCTGTGCAGAAAATGTTCGCCACTGACTTCATCCTTGAAAACACAACAGAGCAGACAGGGTAGTTGGACCAGCAAATCACTTACCGCTTGCTGAGGTGGGTAGAGCACAAGGCCCGGGTGTTCCCGGCTCTTCCAAGAGCCTGGTGTGGTTGTCCCCAGAGGCCCATGCACTCCCGTCTCCTCCTTATCCCTGCTCCGTTATCCTTGCTCCGGGAGGGGAGGTTAAAGCCGGGAAAAAGATTCCAGGGCTGCTGAGTTGGATGCCAGGAGAGCGCCGCGCTCCGCGCGAGGATCTGCAATGTGTGCTAATGTGTGCCCAGAGGTTGCAGCTATAATATAATATAAACCCACACACAAAAAAAAAGCTATTAAGGTGCCAGAGTGAAGTACTTAAAAGCTGGAAATGCCAGAGGTCTCTGCTCAACCTTAATTTGCCCTGTCATGTCTATGTATCTCGATATGGCCCTTACTGCAGCCACGCTGTCCTTTGCCTGTCGCGCTGGGTGTGCAGAAGGGCTGGGGTTCATTGCTCTGGCTTTTGTTAGCACGTGGGGATGTCTCTCCTTAGATTTATTCAGACCCCTGCTCTGAAAAGGGAATAGTTAATGTCCTCCTGGCTTCTGCGGTGTGGATTGCTATGGTATCTATGTGTCTCCCAAGCAGTAATTAACTTCCCTGGCTCTTAAGAAGGGGCATTTCTCCGCTCTCCTAATGATCTGTCTGAGACTCAAAGCCTAATATGAAAATGACTCGGTTAAATTAAGTTTCGGATGTCGGGAACCCAACAGGGCAAAGCACGTGGCCTCCGTCGGCGTTTCCAGTGGGCACCGTGCAGGTCTGGGTGCCAATTCCAGGGGCTTGGTGCTTCTCCAGACCCCTGCGCTCATCCCGACAGGATCGCCGGGGGGCACGCGCGAAGCTCTTGGATTTGGGAGCCCCGCCGACGCGTTTCTGTCCTCGCTTTTGAAGCTGTGCTGAGGAAATACCTTTGGATTTCCATTCAGAGCCAACGTTAGCTCGCAGGTCACATCGTGGCGCTGGCGGGGAACCGGCCCTCGCGTCGTCCCTATCGGTGAAACCCGGACACGTAGCTCACTAGTGTCCCCGTGTGCCAAAACGGGTGGCATTTGCCCGCTTTTCTGGGCACTCTTCTCCTCCAGATGGTACTTCCATGGAAGGAGGGATTGTCTTCAAACATTCAGCGCGCTTGAACAATGCACAAAGCTCCAGCTTCTTAAATCTTTGAAAAATGGATGAATTCAGTGGGTTCTTTTTCTCTTTCAAACCTGCCCTTGCCCCTTCTGCATCCTGCTCCTGCCAACGTGGCATCTTTCCAAATAAGCCACCGCTGAGGTTCGCGGCCCTTTCGTGAGGGGCCCTTTGCCGTTGCCTTGGCTGATCAGGAAGGTGCGACGCTGCCTTGGTGCAAACACAATCTGTGTGCTAGAACGGGACATAATCCTTTCCAATGGCTTAAAAAGGTGGATTTTAGCAGCAAGTGCTGTTGCACAGCGCTACCTGGTGGAGACGGTTCTTCAGGCAACCTCAGTCTTCCAAACATGGTTTTACTGGCTCTTTGACATTTTAAAGTGGATTTTTTTTTTTTTTTTTTAACTTTATTAACCTATTTTGTAAGTGAATCTGCACCAGGAGGGTTTAACTCGGGAACGGCCGTCGCAGGGAAGGTTAGTGTCTTGTTTCCTTCTCTTCTGTCTGAAAATGCCATGACTGAACCCTGGGTTTGGGTCTCTGCGACTCCCTTGCCCAGAAACCGCAGTCCTTGCGGTTTAATCGTGGCCCTGACGTGCTGAGAGTGAACGGAGCGTGCAGGAACCAGCTGTGCTGCCACGACCCCCCGCAGAAAGGGGGTACTGCTAGCAATTTTGCAGGGGGAGATGGCATAGGGCATCCTGTAGAGCGATGCCCAGGCTCTATACATCGAGGGAAGGAGCTGCCTTGCTGCCCAAGGACACACTTTTAGGCTGGCTGGCAAACCGGGGGAGCAGAGCCGCTAGCGCAGCCCCTTCTCGCAGTGGTCACAAACAGCAGATTGCCTTCATTTCTTCTACTCATCTGCTGTTAATTAACTCTGACTAACACGGCGGCCGGTGCCAGGATCCCTCCGAAGGCCGGCGGTGCCATCTGGTAGTCCAAACTCCATCTCCCCCCGGCTCGGGCGCCGCGACGCTTCTCCTTGCGCTAGCTGGGAAAGTCAAGCCACTTTTATTTTTTTGCTTGCCAGTGTCTTGCGTGGGTTTTTTCTTGCTCGTTTTATGAAGCAGCTCGGCCTCGCGTGGAATGAACAGCTAAGCAGGGGGAGAGGCCTCTGGTGAGCAATTTTGTGGTGGATTTAGCAGGTGAAGTCCCAGTTACCCGTCCTTTATCTTTAGAGATTCCAGCTCCTCCAAACAGGCTCTGTCCCCCCCGGCCAGTTCTTAATATGCTATTAATTAATGAGGCAGAGGCACAAATACACGCGGACACAAAGGAATAGTTTTTAACCTGGCTTAATTAATGCTGTCAAGTTGTACATCTGAGTGTGGGCTCAGTGGGACTGTTGCTTTTAATACCACAAGACACCTCAGTCTGGATTGTTGCATTACAGTACAAATAAAAAACGGAAACAAAATCACGTCTGCATCTTACAAGGTGAGGAGGAGGAGGAGAAGTCTAAATATTTACAGAGGGGGAGTGGGGAAACCACAAAAAATATTTACATAAAAATACAGGAGCTTGTCAGCATATACATTTTACACCAGTTCACAAAAAAAAAAAAAAAAAGAGACACTATATAAATTAAAGTGAAGGGAACTCTGAAGGTAACCCAAGACTTTCTGGGACGCTTCTCTCATGCGGCTCAGGGAAAGGAAAAAATCAAGTTTTCTACAGCAGGAAAATGAACTGCAAACCAACCCCTTTCTCCCCACGTTAACCGGGACGAGGCCGAACTCTGCACACGCGGGGGGAGCGTTTCAACCAGCCCCTGCCCTTCAGCAGGGGGTTTCTGCAGCACGAGGCTCAAGGGAAGGGAAAGGGTCTCGTCCGGGTTTCCTAACGCAGGACATGTCGCTCCGTCAGCGCCCTGGGAGGTGCTGAGGAATGGCAGAGAGGACCCGCGAGGCGCTCCCTGTCTGAGGTTGGGGAGGAACGACGTGTTTTCAAGGTGGTTTTGGTTTCTTGGAGCGACTTGGGACCACTGTGCAATCCTGACTGACCCCCCTCCAAGTGCTGGGCGTGAGACGAGGCTCTCTGGGAAGACATAGGCACAAAGTTGTGGGTGTTCAGTCCAATACGCGCACGGATTTCACCTGACGAGGCTTCCAAAAATTGCCAATTAATGCTTTAAGATGTCAACAGGGGCGAGATCCTAGCGACTCACCTAACGTCTGCGCTCGCCCTTCTCCCACAAAGGTCTCCTGCGCATCCTGGTCCGAGGCGGAAAGCGGGAGTTATTGACCCCTAGCTCTCCAAGGGGCTAGGGAGAAATTCAGCTGGAAACTTAGGAAGCAGCATTTTTTTAAAACGCAGGTAGCTCTTGGCAAGTATAAGGGCCTTATTTAAAAGCACAGCCGCTTGTCACCTTGCGGGGGATGAGGTTAGGCAGTAAATGACTTCACCTGAGCAGAACTGGACTTGCAGTTGGCTGTTACTCGCCTGGCTCTGCCCCTTTCTCCTCTTCCTCCGCCAGGACGCGAAGAACTGAGCCCCTGCTCTACCCCTGCATCACCCGCCTCGCTCAGTGACCCGGCGCCACCGGCTCCCCTCGCCCGGTGCCTTTCTGGGCCACGGTTCCGGGGAGGGGACGGCTGCCGAGCGTCGGCTTGCCCGCAGTGCAAGAGCAGAACTGCATAGCTGGCGATATGGCTTTCGTGGGGCGGACGGGGGGCGACGGCGGCCTCGGGCTGCGGGCAGCAGCGCCGCCAAGACAAGCGGCTCTGGGGGGCCTTACCCTGCTCGGGGTTGCACTGGTGGCCCGACGCTGGCTGTGGAGTTGCTTTGGGTGCAGCGGCAGCAGAAGCCTGGAAGGAGCGGGAATTGTCCAGGGATGGCACTCGGTACTTGGAGGGAGACAGCGGCTCTGAGCAGGAGCGTCCAGGGAGGCGTTTACGGCCGCTGGCAGCCGAGCTCAGGCCCCTGGCGGGAGGATAGTCCTGGTTAAGGTAAGGCCAAAACCGAGGTGAAAGAGGAGGATTTGCTGGGCGGGCAGGAGGGGGGAGTTAAGGCTTTCGTGGAGAGAGAGGCTTGGCCTCCCGCTCTCGTTACCTGAATCCCAAACAGCCTGAACCAAACGCGCGTCCCTGCCTCAACTGGAGGCCTTAGCAGGTACCGGGCGGCGGGGGGAGACTGGGCTACAACGGGGGAGCCCTAAAAGAATAAGCAAAAGGGGGAAAAAAAACCCCAAACAACCAAAATGCCTCTACTGGGAGCACGTCCTTAACCAGACTCCCTGCGCTAGCTTGCACCAAGGAAGCTGGATCGCTCGGCCTCGCTAGGGAATCGGCGACACGGGCAGGGCGGCCCCCAGGACCCCTTTTCCATTTGCTTCTTTTCTTAAGAGCAGCTTTTTCCCCAAAGACGGCAGCGCCTCCGCCCGGTCGTCGGTCGCGAGGGGGTGGCGGCCACCCGGCTCGCGCTGCTTTGCTTTGCTGCCCGCCAGCTCCATTTCCAGAGCGCCTAAGAAGAGCTCACCAAAACGCCTAAAACAGCAGCACTGCACAAGAGAGGAGGACCAGAAGGTGCCGTTCCCTACGGCAAAGACCCCGGACAAGGCTACAAGGTTAAAAGAAGCAGACGGTAAAGCCTGGTTAGCTACTAGAAGCAGTTTTCCCTTGGAATTATAAGCCCCAAAATAGCCATGAAACTTTGTTTTCTTGTTCAAAAAGAAGCATGGGATACAAGTTCCCTTCAGCCTTCCCAGCTGCGTGCGAACCGCAGGAGCTCCAGGTTAGTAAGAGCGGAGACTCCAGGCAGCTCGGGAAGGTCTTTGACCAAGCAGAAGAGGAAACGGCCGTGGTATTTTCCAGTTTACGACTCCTCAAGCTCAAGTATTGCAAGGCCTGGCCAGGGGGCGGATGTGCTGGCTAAGGGGGGTTGTGGTGAGCTCGGGGAGGGCCGAGCGGTGCAAGGTGCTGCCTGACGGTGTCTGCGAAAGCTTTTAAATACCTAGGGCAACACTAGGGGGGTGGTAGGAGGAGCGCACTGGCCTTCTGTCCCTGTCGAATAGTGGGGTAAGAGCTTCGCTTGCAAAAAGGGAGGCAAAATTCTTTGCCAGCGCCCGGGCGGCGTGTGGCTCCTCTGCGCAGGGACTAGGAGGCTGCAGCAAAGCGGCGCGCTGCGGGATTCGGGTCCGGAGCAGCGTTCCCTGATCCCAGGGCAGCAGGACGTGGCCTGGAGAAACGCAGAGCTGCCCTGCTCGGCTTCCAGAGGAGGGCAGAAAACCCTCCGGTCTTTCCCCTCCCCAGCTCTTGCCGTGTAACTCCAGGCGGGGAAAGCAGTGGTTCCCCCCCCTTCCTGGGAAGCTAGTGGTGGGAAGGGCCGCTCGGTGCCGGTGGGATTTACACGGGGAACAGCAGCGTGCAGGGAAGCAGCGGGGACTGCCCGTGCCGAGGCCGGGCAAGGAAAATCCTCTTTTCCTTCCCCGCCGCCCCTCTCTTCCCCGCCTCTCCGGTGCCGGCCCATCTCCTAACCCCGCTGCGCGCCCAGAGCCCGCCCGAGCGTTCCCGTTCCCCCCGGCTCCCTGGGAAAAGCTCAATCTCTCCTACACAAAAACAGTGAGCGGTGGGCTGGGCGGGGAGGGG